>PVJH01013024.1:0-61984 GCA_004026705.1 Nesogale talazaci | reverse complement strand
ACGTTTCCCTCCTCCCCATGTACTTTCTGCCAGATGATCTGCCTCCAAGAAAAACTCGCAAGGACACGAGGACATGACTCATGGGTTTTCGCAAAATCAGTGCTTTTAAAACAATTCATGACCTATTTACAAGATTTGCGTGGGTCGGTAAAGGAGCCCTTAAATTTCTCTATTTCTGCAGATGGCCAACCTGGAAACCCCAGAGATGTAAGCTCGGTGCCTAGGTAGGGCATCTTTTAGGGCACCCTTTTTCCTCCGACCTTTCTCCCCATGTCCAAAGACCACCAGCATTGGGTCCCCTAGAAACTATACAAGTTCACCCTCATTCTCCCCGTCTCGCCATCCCCCTCAGCAGGACCGAGAGCATGAATGAGCAGGTAAAAAGCCTGCAGAGCGCGGAAGGGTAGTTCAGTGGGCTGTAAGCACATGGAAGATCAACCAATAGAATATATAAAAGCTTCCATAAATGGAATCTCACTGTAAATCTGATGGATTTAGTTTTACACTTTTATTGAGTGTACAGGTGGGACATTCATAACGTTTCTGTGCAATTTTTAAGACGTTTATTTAAAATCATGGCACCAGGATGAAAAGAAACAAAGACCTTCCCCCGGAATGCTTTGTTTCCTTCCAGGGGTCATGGTCTGAATTGAGGCTTCTGGCCTACTGAAGTGGGATAAGATGAATTTGTTTATTAAAACCAAAAAGAAAAAAAAAAACTTTTTTATTTAAACATTTTTCATGTGAATAGATTTACTCCTCAGTGTTGTTTTCTACCTCAAGGGCTGATAAAGACATCGATTCTGCTAGCTAGAACACACAACTTTCCATCAGTGTCCATCACTTTCCTGTTTGTCCCACTTGGTGAACACAGTGTGCAGCAGCCTATAGACTACCTTCCTCCCTGTGCTTTGAGGGAAACCATTTCTCATATTGACGTCTTGGTTTACTAGCATTTAACAGCATATGGGGTTGTGAGCTCGCACACAAGGAGTTACCTGCAGGAATGAATTCAGGAGTCCCAGCAAACGTATTAATCAGTCAATTGAAGAACAGGGCAGAGGACAAGAGACAAGCATGAGTTGTAGAATAAGGAGCCGAACTCCTAAGTTTATCCTCAGATTAAAAAGGTATCCTCCCTCGAGAATAGAAAGCAAAAGTATTGGGCACAAATCTTCACAGTGACTTTATTGTGCATTTCTTTATTGAAGCGTTCCATCAGAGTGAAAAAATGCATTAAGATAAACATGCTTCTATGGTAATGTTATCGGTGATCATTTTCCTCCTTTATCTAATGCTTCTGCCTATACCTGTTTTTCCCCTTAAAAGATTCTACCTTTCTTGCATCGCTGTTCATAAAACTTTTTAAAAGTGCACATTCTTTGATCAGGATTTCATTCCACATTGCTTTCCAAAATACATGTGGCTTAAAGCCAAGATGTGAAATAGATCTTGTTATCTAGTGTAACATAGATAACAGCCTCAACTCTATCATGGGCCCATGTCCCTTGGCTCCAGGATTGTTTGCCACTATACCTGATGGACACCCGCCGACAAGTGCATGTGAATCAAGAGCATGGCGTTCGGGTGAACTCTCCGATATGGGCCTGACAGGTCACAGGTTCTCACTCAAGAATGCTCCTTAAGTGTTTCCAGCTCTGGAAAACTTGTAATAATATTCATCAAGTATTGACTTTGAATGAAAACTCTTTACAAGTGTTTTCCAATCTGAGAATCTTTGATAAAGGAACTAGAAATGTATCCGTTGTGGAATTAATGAATTCCTTCCATTTCTGGCATCATTCTGTTACCTTTGCCTCTTTTAACATCATAAATGTCTAATTTATTTAAGACTGTCCTTTTTTTAAGGTTCTAAAAAAAGCCTAGACCAGCCTTAATCTACTTCTTTTACAAGGGTTTTTTGTTGGGTTTTTTTTTTTTTGGCATACATAGTGTGCTATGAAATATAATGGGACATTTTCCATTTTCTTGGCTCAAATCATGTTAGTCATCTTCAAATTATGCAAGAAATCCTTTAAATGATTACAGTAAGTGGTGTCCTTTGGGCGATTCATGTTTGTCCAGTCTGAGGCTCATCTGAGTATGTTACAAGACGTAGGTTTCAGCTCATGAGGGCCTGGAAAGGATCATCTACTGCATCAGCCAACTCAGACACAAAGGGTTAAGTTTAGATTCGGTTGTTTTGCCAGAATGGAGCACAGAATTTGTGTGTGGCCTTCAGCATGAAAGCGGGGCTGGAGTGGGAGGCTGATGCTATCGGGCTTGGCTTTGGCTTTTCAGACATAATTTGACTTTCCCTTGACACAGAAAACCTCATTAAGAAACGTCACTTCTCTTTTGTGTTCAGATTAACCTACAAATGCAGCATTTTGAGGACATTCTTTTCTCACACTTGACTCCATGAAAACTTAGCCTGGTTTCTCGATGATTCTGCTTTGTTTTGATTTGTAGCTGTGTCCTACTTACTTATGTCCTTATCAATGGGATCTTGGGGGTCTACACCACTATGATTTTTTTACATTTGTGTTTTCAGCCAAAATGTGGGTGGAAGGGGGACGTACCTGATCTATCAATTGTAATAGAAGTTGTGTATATGTGTGTGTTTCTAAGAAAATATATATTTATTCAATATTTTCCTTAACATTTTGTGGACAAAGTAAATATAGCAATGTATAATGAAAAGACATATATTACCAGCAATGTATTGGTAAATATAATTTCAAAATTAGAGACTATTTCATTTGTTTTTCTTGTTTTACAGAATAAATTATTAAAGACGAAATCATCTTTGAATCAGTACTTTTGATATTTGACCTCCTGGATATGTATGTTTCTAAGACTTGATGGCGTGTTTTCCTCCTGGTTGTTTTCCTCACTGCTTTCCATTTGGTAGTGTATCAGCTCCGAAAATGGGGGTTCCTCTTCTAGAAATCGGTGTGTGATGCATATGGGTAGGCACCGGGCCCTGCCTGAGACACTGTAAAGGTGCATTTTTTCCCAGCCCCACCTCACACACTTGTTTCTTTCATGTGGAAGCAGTGAACCATGCCTTTGGCGCTTCTGGAATTTTTGTGATCTCAGGTTTAATATTGGCATAATAATTGACTCATTTCAGTGATTTAATCACCTTGCTTCTGCTTTAAAGTGTAGAACTGTATTAACAAAGTGTGAAGTGACTTTTCAAAATGCTTTATTTAATGTCCCAGATAAAGACTGGTAGAATAAGGAATTCTTTCTGAGTAGTAAAAGATAACCTATTTATGGAGCACATATACATTATCTTATTTAACCCTTCAGTAGACCCTGTTGGAGGCCATATTTGACCTCCTCTGGCTTCCCTATTGCCACAGAAGGAGGGGTCTGGCAGGTCTCTGTGTTCCTTCTTTTACCTACACTGCCACCACCCATTCCTCACTGAGCACTCCCCTCCTGTTCTGGGCTCAGTGATTCATTGGGTTGTCCACGCAGAGCTCAGACAAAATTCACAATGGCGGAGGCCTATAAGTCCAGATCAGTAAAGATCCTCCTTGTTCTACAACAACCCCTCTTCTCAGACAGCAGCCAGGTCTCCCTCAGCCTCTCGACTACCTGGTCCCTTGTCTCTGAAGCCTGCCTGACACTCTGTCTCACAGCCCTTAGTCTCAGTGCTGCCCTCTGTTCCAGCTCATGTTAACCTTACCTTGACCTCTGCTCTTGGCCTGGTTTCTTTGCTCTGTCCTAGAGCCTCTGTGCCATAATCTCTGCTGCTTCTGGTCTTGGTCTCCACCATGTCAGACAGATCTCAAACACACTACACTGGTGCCTGTTTTTCCAGAGGCTTTCTCTCTCTGCTCTAGACGGCTCTGGCACAGAGGAATGACTTTGCTGAAAGTGTGGTTTGTGAGTCAGCAGACCGTATTCCCATGGAAAGAACAGGTATGACTTAGTTCACACCTTCCACTAATGGCAAAACCAGATTCACTGCCATCAAGTCACTGCCAACTCACAGTGTCCCTACAGGACAGGGGAGAACTGCCCCTGTGAGTTTGCTGATACTAACTCCTGATAGGTGGAGAGAGCCCTTGAAGATAAACAAGCGGCCACATGGAACAAGCACACCAGCCTGTGTGATCAGGTATCAGGCATCAAAGAACAAAAAACCTTAGCAGCGTCAAGGAGGGGGAGTGGAGACCCAAAGCCCATCCGTAGGCAACTGGACATCCCCTTACGGAAGGGTCTCAGGGTACAGTATAGCATCCTCCAGTTCTTTAATGCCTCCTCCTCCCCCCTTGGTTCTGCCCCCCCTCCCCCCATCATGATCCCAACTCTACCGTCCAAATCCAGCTAGACCAGAGGATGTACACGGGTACAGATCAGAGCTAGAAACACAGGGCATTCAGGACAGATAAACCCCTCAGCACCAATAATGAGAGTAAGGGGGGGAGGGGAACCCATCACAATGATCTACATATAACCCCCCTCCCTGGGGCAACAGGAAAGTGGGTGAAGGGAGACCTCAGACAGTGTAAGACATGGAAAAAATAATAATTTATAAATCATCAAGGGTTCATGAGGGAGGGAAGGGGAAAGTGAGCTGATACCAAGGGCTCAAGTGGAAAGCAAATGTTTTGAGACTGATGATGGCAAGACATGTACAAATGTGCTTGACACAGTGAATGGATGTGTGGATTGTAATAAGTTGTACGAGCCCTCAGTAAAATGGGACAGCAGATGTTTGTTTAAAAAAATAAATAAAACAGAAAGCCATATTTTCCCCCTGAGGGAGCTGTTGGCTTTGATCTGCTGACTGCTACTATCAGTCTAATGCTTAACCACTAAACCACAGGGCTCCCCCTCTACTAAGGGCAGGGCTTAATCCCACCCTCATCCTGTCCATTGGTGTAACAGAAACTTCCTCCAAAATGGGATGATAACCTCAGGCAGAGAGTCCAGAATTATAGTAGATTGCATAAGGAATTAAGGGTAGAAGGACCATCATAATGAACAACAACTCAGTCGTCAACAAAAACAAAGGCAGAGGCCATTAAGATCCTATTTTACAAGGATGAAACTGAACCGAGGCACACAAATTCACCCAGGAGTAAATGGTGGAGCCCACTGAATGTTGAGGACTGTGGGTTGTGCCTACTTCAATAGATTATAAAATATGTCATACAATAAGCAGACTGTGCTTCTTAGACATCTGACAAGTGCAAGAAGGGAAAATGTGGACGTGGGCGAAATCTGTCATGCTAAGTATCATCAAAGGAGTTTTTCTCTGTCATCCTCACAATCTTTCCTATCATTGGATCCTATTAACAAAATGATTGATTTGCCCACCCAGGCACCTTTCACCATGCTGGCACAGTGCTCAGCAGGTCCTTGTTGCCCATCCTGTTTACAACAACTCACTTCCAAGACACTTCCTCTGAGCTCTTCTGCTTTCCCACTGACAATCAATGTCTGTCAAGGAGACTGAGTCACGACCAAGGCAGAAGAGGGAGTGCAGATGCTGCCAGGACTCCATTTGCAGATTCAGACAGTTCTACATCAGAAAAACACTGTTTCCCAAAGCCTGAGAAGAAAGTAAATAGAAGCCACAATGATTTCAAATGATTTCAATCACAATGATTGCCTGGGGCACTAGGCATTCTGAAGAGTAACCAGGGTATTTGAGATGATGGGAAGCTTTTCCTGTCACTGAAATTCTCCCTACAGAATTTTGTCAGAGAATACTCCCCCAAGGAGGAATTGGCCTCCTGGAGCCACTTTGTTTATGGGATGGGAGACATCCCACCCCCCAACAGGTCTCAGGGAAGAAAGCACTTTCGTAGGTAAGGTGAAGCATGGCTCCTGGGCTTTGGTTTGGGATGTAGCACATTGAAGAGTACAGCAGGCTATCTGGGCCTAGCACTAGAATGGCTTTTACCATCAAAGGGGCATTCTGTTTTAAAGAGAAGTCAAAAGCAGAGAACAACAACAACAACAACAAAAAGTAAAATAAAAACTCCACCGAACCCATTGCTGAGTCAACTCCAACTCCTATTGTTGTGAGGGGCCACCGAGTCCATTCCAGGCCCTGGCATCCCCGAGCAACAGAGAAGGAAGCCCTGCCGAGCCCCCGCACCATCCTCCCAATGACCGATGCCATGTCCGAGGCCATTGTCGCAGTCCCTGTGTCAATCGGTCTTGTTCAGGACCTTCCTCTCTTTGCTTCCCCTCTATCTTACCAAACATGATGTCCTTCTCCAGGGATTTGGTCCCTCCTGACATCTCCAAAGTGCATGCCGTCCTCACCGCTAAGGAACACTCTGTCATACTCCTTTCCAGACAGGTTTGCTTGTTTCGATGCATAGGGCAAAACTAGTAAGACAGAGTCAGCTGTCCCTTGGAGTTTCCAGAACTATAAAGTCATAGGAGAGAAGACTGCCACTTCTTTCACCGAGGAAAGGGCTGGGGTTCAAACCACTGACCTTTCCATTAGCAGCCAAGGCCTTCCAGGAATCCTTGAAACTGTCATCAGAGAAGTGGAAACACTGTGGAAGTCAGAGAAAGAAGGTGTGGAGGTCAGGCACAAGTTCTCAGAGAAGGTAGAAGGTGAGATGAGTCTTAAAGAATGGCAACAGTGCCAACAGATGGGTGCAAGCCTGTAGCGTTAGCAGATGGAGCGTAGAAAGTGGCGCCTAGAGGAAGATGAAGGGCCCTAGGTGTAATATGTTGGGATCACCTTTTGGTAAAGTGGCCAGATCTTAACATTGCTAAATCGGGCCACCATTGATTGGAGGGGAGGGGGGTGGGCATAGAGGGGTTATATTCCCTTTCCATTTTCCTGCCATTTCCTAGCTTGTCCTGCATTCTTTCCAAAAATTGAGACTTTTAAAATGTCACGGGACGCAGAATAATTGTTTAAAATTGGGACTGTCATGCCAAAAGCGGGACATCTGGCCACTTTATCTTTTGAGTGTTCTTTACATTATGAGGCAGGTATTTGTTCTTATTTTGGTAGAAAAATGAAAGTTTTTAAGTACAGTATAGGAAATATATGGCCAGGAAGTCTGTTTTTAAACTTTGGAAGAAGTGAATTAGAAATGAAAAGTAATATATATAGTGAGCATTTGCAGTGTGTGGCTATTCTCTCAGATTCATATGCATGTTACCACTTTAAAGGAGAAAAATTACGTCTCTTTTAAATGGAAGAGACTGCTCCTCTGTCATATTAACAAATTAAGGCCTTTTTTCTTTTTTTTTAATACCATGCTACCTAAAATTGAAACCAAGCCTATTGCCATAGAGTTCATTCTGATCCATTGCAACAGCAATTAGAATTGTCCCATAGAGTTTACTTGGCTGTGAACTTTATAGTCTGCCTTAGTCTGGAAGCTCCACTATAACCTGCCTGCCATGGGGGACCCAGCTGATATCTGAACTACCAGAGGCACAGCTTTCAGCATCACAGCAACAGCGAAACCACCACAGTGTGACCCACTACCAGGAAGAAGGACCTGGTGATCAACTTCTGAAAAAACAGGGCAGTGGAAAACCTTATGAAGAGCAGTGGAACAACATCTGATATAGGACTAGGAGATGAGCCCCTTCGGTTTAAAGGCACTCAAAAGACAAGTTGGGAAGAGTTGCCTCTTTAACGTGGAATCCACCTTAATGACATGAATGGAGTCAAGACTCAAACTTTTATTTGCTAGTGTGGCCCTAAAGAAAAAAGTGTTTTTTTTCTCATTTTGAGACAAAACACCTGCAAGCATCCATTGATAATTAGAGGCTAGAATGTATGGTCTGCACCTATAAAACTTGGAAATTGTAAAACATGAAATAACATGTCATTAGTGAACTGAACTGGATTCAAAATGGCCAATATTCACCTGACAGCCATATAAGAGGCTTCCAGAAAGTTCCTGGAAATTTTTAATTCTATTTTTCCACACATGTGTGAAGCCTCCATCACAGACTCCAATGTGCTGGGAATGACGGTGGAAAAAGGATGGCATCACATGTATCACCAAAGAAAACGTTTGACAATTTGTCTTGAAGAGCACTCACAGAGGGGCTGAGCCCTGGTGGCTCAGTGGTTGTGTCTGGGGCTTCGGCCCACAAGGTTGGCAGTTCAAATCCAGCAGCAGCGCTCCAGGAGCAAGGCTGGGCTTCCTCCTCCCACCAGGGCAGTGATGAAAAAGAGAGAGAGAGAGAAAGAGAGAGAACTCACAGAGGTGGGGGCCTGCACTGCTCCCTAGAGGACAGGATTTGGGAAGCCACTGTGAACACACAATACATTTGTGGAAGATTTCCGTTATCTTTTCACTCCATTTCCCGTGAACTTCTGAGTCCCCTCATAGCTTTGAAAAGAGAATCCAGGCTTCCTGCCGTGGAGTTTATTCCAACTCACAAAACAGGATAAGCTAGAACTGGCTTTCTAAAATAAATCGGGTTTTCAAGGCTGTTATATTTATGGAAACCAAATACCACGTCCTTCCCTCTCAGAGCTGCTGGTAAGTTTGAACTCCCAACCTTTAGGTTCAGATCCCAAGACCTAGCCCCACCGCACCACCAGGCTTTCTTCTGGGAACCGGGAGAAGGGCGTGCACTGAAGAAACACCAAATGGGCCCGGTCTGCAGACAGCAGACTGCAGACAGCCTTTGAGGAGAGATCCTGGGGACGGAGCTGGAGGACAAGGATGCGCTACTGAGGGTCCCCTTCACGAGGACCAGCATGGCGCAGCAATGTCCCCGCCGGAGAGTGGAGCCAGCAGGCCCCACTAAAGACATAGAGGAGCCCTTCTCTGAAGGCCTCCCTCTCTTGTGGCAAAAGCCTGGTACTGGGCAGGGAGGTCTGCCTCCTCGGCGCTGGCTGGTTTTGTTCGTGCAGCGCATCCTCGTCAGCCCCAAGCAAACAAAACAAACGTGGGTGGGTGTCTGCGAACGGGAAGCGGGGGCTCGGAAGCTCTCACAGGCCTCGAAGAGTTTTATTTTGGGTCTTCCTGAGCTGACTGTAACTGGGGCGACGGGTTGCTATGGTGACTTGTGCTTAGAACCGCACATCGCCTCGATACATTCAAACAGTAGCTACATCGATTTTATGTTGACTCGATCGTGACACTAATTCGACGTGAAACATCCTCCATGCTTCCATGAGGACTTGTGGGTAAGAATTTTAAATTGGGACCAAGAAGGTATTGGCTAAAAAGGCAGCAACTTAGACTTCTGCGACCCAAGCCTTCGGAAGTCATGCAGCTGAAGACTTTTGGCTCACATCTCAGGTTTCTGGGATGGGGCGTATTGCAGCTGGGGGCCGGGTGGGGGACATAATTGAAGTAATTATGCGGCTAACTGCTCCAGTGAGGGCAGGGCCTGAAAGTTATGACTCACGCCGAAGGACAGACAGGATGGACTGGAAACTCAGCAGCCACAACCCAACCAATGCCTGCCCTTGAGGTGTAGGAAGGAACTGGACGACATGGCACTTCCTGCCTCCACCAGAAGGAGGCCCCATCGAGTCGCACTGCTGGAACCACTAGAAGATGAATACACTCTGATGGCCGTGGCCTGAGAGCTGCGTGATCGGCAGTTCTAAACCACCTGCAGCTGCTCCGGGGAAAGAAGGGCTTTCTACTCCCGTAAACGGTCGCATTCTCTGAAACCCAGGAGGGGTGGCTAGGCAGGAGTTAGCATGGACTCTTGATTCCTTGGCAGCGAGAGAATGAGACACGCATGGCAGTGGCTTGTTGGGTTTGGCACTTGTGTGGAAGGACTCCTGGTGGTGCAGTGGTCAGAAAGCTTGGTTGCGATATAGCCAGAAGGTGTGTGGTTCAAACTCAGCCAGCCCTTCCATGAGGAAAAGATCTGGCAGGCAGCTTCGAGGTAGATTTACAGGATTGGCAACACCCCAGGGCAGTTCTGCTCTGTCCTGTGTGGGGGATGGGAATTGGCTCCATGGCAGTTGTGGTTTGGGGTTTGCACGCTGATCCTCACCTACCCCTGACACCAGAGAGGGGGCCCGTGGCAGCATGGCTTCCAGCATGACTCTTGGTTGGTGAGCAGAGGAGAGAGTACCTGCGTCCATTTAGAGCCCCAATACGTGCCCCCAACCGGAAGCCACTCGATCTTTGTTGGTCAGAGAGAGGTTTTCTGTCCTAAGAAGAGCTGATTGGGGGAGAGTCTTGAGGGGTTGTTGAAAAGTATCAGTGACATCGTGTTGGCACATCTCCTGAAAACTCAAAACCCAAACCAAATTCACTGGTAGGGACTCAATTCTGACTCACAGTGACTGCAGGACAGAGGGGAATGGTCCCAGTCTGGTTCCCCAGGTGGTCAGTCATGATGGTAGCTGGCTGTCACAGCTCAGAACTGCTGTGGGCTCAAACCACCCTCTCCACAAGCACCTGTCACACCAGAACTCCCTCAATAACCATAAGATTTCCAAAATGAAGGTAAGCCATGCTCTCACCCACAAGGATGCTCACTCCATGTGAAGGCAATTTCACAAGCATCACTCTTGTGAAAACTCTGCCTTGTGAGGGTCAGAGTAGAACTGTGTCCTCAGGGTTTTTTGATGGTCACTTTTTCAGAAGTAGATTGCCAAGTCTTTCTTCTGAGGCATCTTTGGGTGGAATATGAATGCTGTACCACTCAGCAGGTGTGTGTGTGTGTGTGTGTATACATATATATATGTCAACACTCATCAGAGTGTGCACTGTAAACACGTCCAGTCTGTTGACGATCGAGAGCATTCTGGTGGCATAATGGTTGTGTGTCGGGCTGCAATCTGAAAGGTCTAGAGCAGGGACTCTCAACCTTCCTAATGCCGCAACCCTTTAATGCAGTTCCTCATGTTGTGGTGATGCCTCCAACCATAAAATTATTTTTGTTGCTCCTCCATAACTGTAGTTTTGCTACTGTTATGAAACTTGGTAACTCCTGGGAAAAGGTCACTTGACCTCCGAAGGGATCATGACCCACAGGTTGAGAACCGCTGGTCTAGTAGTTCAAAACTACCAGTTGCTCCAAGGAAAAAAGATGGGACTTTCTACTCTTGTACAGTTACAGGCGAGGAGACTCAGCAGATCGTACCCCCCCCCCCCAACCCCCGTTCTCTAGTGAGTTGACATGGGCTCAGTGACGGTGAGTTTCCAAATTTTTATTGTACATAAATTATAACTCAAAGACTTTTTTTTTAAGAAATAGGTATTTCTTTTAACATTGATGAAGGAAAAAAAAAGCCTGGCCAACCCCTGGTCATGAATTATCATGAAGCCCCACATGTTCCCTCATCCCCTCATCTTGCAATGCTCATGTATTGGCCACGTTTATGCCCAGAGAAATCACAAATTATAGTCATCTAATGCTGCTCCAGGAGCCCTGGTGACATAGTAGTTCTGTGCTGGGCTGCCAACTGCCAGATCAACAGTTTGAAACCACCAGCTGCTCCTGGGGGAAAAGGCAGGACTTTTCTACTCCCATAAAGAGTTACAGTCTCAGAAACTCACAGAGGCAATTCTACCCCGTCCTATAGGGTCCCTCTGAGTCGGCATCAGCTTGATGGCAGGGCTGGTGGCTCGAGGAATGCTGATCCCGGATCCCTGCTCACACAGAGGCCATGCTCGGAGGTGCAGCTGGAACCCATCAGTCGCTCCTCATGAAGACGATGAGGCAGTCTCCTCCAGTTAAGATGGTAGCTTAGGGAACTGTGAGACGGCCTCAGCCCATCCTGTAGGGTCAGTCAGATCAGAATCAACTTGAAGGCAGGGGAGAGTCAGGTGATTCTGACTCGGAACTCTTGGAGTGTGTGGGGTGGTGAGTTATTCATTTTTGCCCATCTCCCTCTGTCAGCAGACAGAATGGCATGGGTGAAGTATACGTTGATGGCACTTGGAGGGATGGTAGAGGCAGCAGATGAGCTAGAAGACATGAAACAGGGCAGCTGTACATTCTGCCTCCCGCAGCAGCCCCAGGCCTGGAGAAGGCTACCTGTGCTCCCAGACCAGTCGCCTGTGTGTGAAAGTCAGCTCAAGCCAGCAGCTCGCCTGCCCCGCAGAGCAGCACTGGTAAGAAATGACTCAACTCTGCATCCAGCACATCAATTATGTCAGGGGAAATGGACATGTGTTTGTTTGGGTGACAAAACAATCAACAAATGAAGACTTTGGGCAGGCGGGGTTAATCCATAAGGAGCAGAGATGAGGACCTGGTGGTCCCAATTGTTTCTAATGTAAATAACCTCAGCTGGGGAAAATAGAAGCATGTATGCAGCATGAATACACTTTTATTTTCTTCTGAAAAGTATGTGACGTATTTCTCCTTTAAACTACCATGCCTCGCTTCCTCTTGCTCAAGTCCTTCTGCTGCTTTTCCTTGAAAAGTCTCAGTTATGTTTGACTTCGCTCTTCCTTCCATCTTATGTAGGGCCAGCATGCATCTGTCCTCAATACTCTCCAATGGACAACAGGTTCAATGTAAAGATCAAAGAGATTTGGAGAATCGAACAGTCGTCTTTATGAGAGGGCTTGAATGTTAGAGAACTGTCTTCATGTGTGTACGTGCGCGTACATGAGCTCACATGTGCGTGAGCATGTGAAAGTGAACATGTGTGAGTGTATGAGAATCAGTAGGTGAAAGTGTGTCATTTTCTAGCTCTGTATATACTTTGCAAGAATGCCTGTTAATCAAATGCTGGAAATATGACATCTGTTGGGTTCCGTTCAGATTTAGCTTGTTAAAACCAAAAATATAACAGTGAAACCTTGCAATAAAAATTCCTTTTCAATTTAAGGATGTTCTTGTTCAGCGAGTTCGGATAAAAAAAAATCTTCTGGGTAAGCAAGGTCATTTAGATAAGAACCTTATTTGTCCCTTGTCACAATTCTGTTCAACATTACTTTGAACTTGTCAAAGTTTACAACCTATTTAATTTTCACTGCATCTCTGAAGCAGCCCTTCTGTCAAGTGCTTACATACATAAACTTAGAATTTCTCAAATCAACGTGGTCTCTGTCTTTGGCTAAAATAGTGACAAGCAATTCCAGACCTTATTGGCCTTTACAACTTGTCCTTTACAGAGTGAACAATCTCACATGCACTGGTCAATCATACTATGTGCATCATACAAACCTTAATTAAACCAAAATAATCAAAATCTGAAGCTACTGTTTCTCCATATATCCTTCACCTACATCTGCACATCTATACTTTTCTGAAGATAGTATTTCCTTCTCTTAACCCTTCACCAAAAGGAGCAGGTGGGCTTAGCTGCTAAGCGCAAGGTCAGTTGTTCAAATCTAGCCCCCGCTCCTCAGGAAAAAGATGAGATTTCCTGCTCTGGTGAAGAGTGACAGTTTGCAAACGCTATCTAGAGTTTCTATAAGTCAGAATCAACTCACTAGCACCACTAGGATAACCCTTCCCACTCCCCCACCCCCACCAAAGCTGTACGCTTTGATTGGCCCTGGGTCAAAACCAGAGTTTGGCGTTCTCAAAAGATTCACCTTGGCATTCTTTTCAATATTCTTTAAGTTTGAGGGACAATAACACACAGTCCAAAGGATTCTTTTATGATGTTGAGTTTTGTCCCACAGACTTCCTGGTTGTTGGCAACTTGTGGAATTCCCAAGGCAGGGTCCCTTAGCCACCCTTCACATCTGGAATGGACCTCACTCCTGACTCGGTTGTCCGTCAAACAATGAACGGATTCATAAAAATGGACTCATTTAATCAACCGATGATCCTGAAAAGGGCAAAGGACTGGGCGGCATTTCCTTCTGCTCCCCAACAGGTTGCTGTGGACAGCCACAGCCGGCCAGCCTTTCTTCAAGTCAAAAGAAATGTGAGGCTGTCTTTGGCAGACAAGGACACAGATTGTGTTGGCTACAAAGCACTTGGAAGAATGTTGCATTCAGCAAGGGTTTTCTCTGTATACTCAGAGTTTCCAGAATTATCTCCTGGAAAACTACAGAGGTTCATTGCACAAGCACTCAAGAAAGTACTGACAGTTTGCCCAATCAATAGAAAAGGGCCCATCTTAAGTTTGGGGCTTTATCTCATTGTTAAAGGGTCTGGAGTACAGAGCCAGCTTTCCTATTTGTAATAATGGAGTGACAGTAAAGCATTCTATTTTCAAAGCACCCATTGCCTGGGAATGACCAAACCTACAAACTTTACAGAGTCTAGCATGGCCTGGATGATGGGTTCCAGAAGTTTAAAAGGGTACCTCTCAAGGAGCGCTGCCAAGCAAGGCCTAAGGGCACATTTACCACCGCATCAGAATAAGATAGGGGGAGATGAGTCTTGTAGGGCTCAAACTCCATGGCCATCTAATACATTCTGACCTAGTTCTGCAGGATTGGACCAGGTCAAACTGCCAAAGAGGCTTTCCAAAGCTGCAATCTCTATGGGAAGCCAACTCCCATATATTTCTCCTTCATCAAACCCCAACCATTCAGTCAGCAGTCTCACATTTGACCATGGCACCATCTGGACAGCCTAGAGAGAGAACTTAACCATCTTCAACCCCTTCCTGGTGGTACAGAGTCTCCTCTCCTGGCTACACGCTGGGGGCTAAATGACATCAGGACACAGCTTGGCAATGGGGGAGGACGTGTATTTAAAAAGATATTTTGCAGGTAGGTCTAATTTATATACTTATTTATTTGTTCATAATGTCAGTTGATATTAGTGTTTCCCTGAGACTCTGACCCTGAGTCTTCAGGGATTAACCCCATTCCCCAGGGGTTCATTCTCA
Source organism: Nesogale talazaci (assembly GCA_004026705.1). Lineage (NCBI taxonomy): Eukaryota > Metazoa > Chordata > Mammalia > Afrosoricida > Tenrecidae > Nesogale > Nesogale talazaci. Next base: position 47,241 of record PVJH01013024.1, on the reverse strand, counting down.
CAAGGTAATTTCATAATGTTGCCCCTGTAGCCTCTACGGTGTTCGTGGACGTACTTGTGGAATCTGTAGGTGCCTATGTATAAAATCTGCTGTCAAACTTACATTCACGCTCCTTTCCATACCTGCTCAGCTTACATGTCTACCTGTGCACCTACTCATAGGTGGCCATCAGTGCAAGACTGTATACATGATACTTCCCACCCTGGTATTCCTCCCGTGTTTTCCTTTGCCTTCATCGTTTTTCCTCCAGTTTTTCCTCCCCCACCATTTTTATCTCCCTTGTATTATCCATTGTTTTCCCTTCACCCAAGCTTATAGGCACTCTAATTTCATTCCTTCGAGTTCTGATAGGGATAGCTTTGTAAGGTGGCCTTTTTTAGCATTTCAAGTCTTTGACCTATCCCTTCAGGATGAATCTTCCAGCTGTAGTTCAGAGCCTAGCTTCCTACATTTCCTCGAATGTGTGATCTTGATTCTCTTGTTGCATTATAATCAATCTGTTTACAATAGGGGTTGTGTTCTTCCTTCTGTTTCTGTTGGGGCCTGCATGCCCATCACTGGTGTCATCGTAAAGCTTGGTTCAGGAACTTGCTAACCACTGCCTCGTGTGTGAACAACTTCTACTGACTCAGTTTATTCTATCAATCAAGAACAAGTAGTTATGAATCTACTACTCAAAGAAAAAGCTGGTCCTTGATAATAAAAGTGTAACCTACATCTAACTATATCAATCCCCACTATCAATTTCCCAGCTTCTCCCAAACCAACATAATTTCTTTTCCTGATTCTCATGTTAAGTGTCCTCTGTCTCTATTTTCATACATAGACTTATATAAAAAGGACCCTGGTGGTGCAGTGGTTAAGCACACGGCCGTTAACTGAAAGCTTGGCAGTTAGTACTCACAAGCCACATTGAGGGAGCAATCCTTTTACTGCCTCAGACTGGCTGCTCGGGAGAAACAAAACCAGTGTTGTGTAATTAAGTTTAACTAAGTGAAATGAAAAAAAAATTGCATGTTTCACAACAATTTTGAAGCCCTCTCAAGTTTGTGTCCCATACTCCAAACAAATATAGTTAAACATGACTCTGTGACTATAGACAAGTTCTTGCAGGAATACACTTGTCTTCATCTCTTCTGGTGTGTATCTTTTTTTTTGGGGGGGGGCGCATCATTGCTTTCTGGTGGGAGTAGGAGGCCCAGCCTTGCTCCTGGAGAGTTGGATTTGAACTGCCAACCCAGTGGGCCGCAGTCCTGCATGCAACCACTACTCAACCAGGGTATCTTTAAGATATAGATTCGATCAAAACAGTGTGAAATCAGTTCAATCAAGGCAGAGAGGGCAGCCAAAGTAACAGAGCCTGCCTTTGTCTTTTGGTTTTGCTTTTCTCCCTATTTCTCAGTGATCAGGCATTTCATGTCTAGAATATCCCAAATATCCTACTTCACATCAGAGCTGTTTCTAGACACTTCTTTGAATGGGTGTGCTTTTCTTTGTGACAATACATTGTCTTGCTTACTGCTAAGCAATAATCCTGATAAGACAGTACCTTCATCCTTACTTTCCCTCTTCAGAAGTGTTACAGTATCCATGGCTCTTCACTGTCTTAAGTAAATGCTAACATTATCAAGCCCAAGAAATCCTACAGGAATATCCATTACAATTATCTTGAATCTAAAATGCTATCACTCATTTTATAATAGATTATCATAATTTGTTAGACAAATACCCCCTCTAATTATAAGCTTTGAAAATTTCATTGGCTAGTGTGTTAAAGAATCAAGTTTGGAATTACATGGCAATGGTGTTATTTTGCTAATAAAGGCCATCTTTCCAGTAGTTGGGAAATGGTTCCCCATGAGTTGGGAAGTCCTCTTTTATGTCCTGCAACACTATTTTGCAACTTAATCATCCTGCACTCTTCTTACAGAATTAATGCAAAGGTGTTTGTTTGGGGTATAATTTGTAGCTGAGTATTCTTTCTCTCCATCCAATCCTGACCATTTTGGTACATCATTTGATGGATTCTATGACTGGCTATTTTAAGGACTTAGTCATCTTATTTTTATTTCTTTAACAGTTTTATTGACATATAATTTATGTGTGATACAACTCAACGGTTTAAAGAGGTGTGCAATTCGGGCTTATCCATTTTAATCACTTTTCCATAGATTCTTTTATGCATTTAAGTAAGTATTCACTCTATTTTTAACACATTAAAGACTGGATTTTTTTTTTAACCAACTTACCCAAGTGTTTCAGCTGTTAGATTTTTTTTGTTTTTGTTTTTGTTGGGGTTTTTTGCATTAAACCATAAATGGATGGTGTTTTGCATTATGCCATAAACATGAGTAAACTCGGGATACATCTGCAATCTGTTAAGATAATACAGAATCTCCTTTTCAAAGGTTAAAGGAGCCTCAGTGCCTGTGTGAGCTGCTAGCAACAAGGACAGTGGGTTTTGGGGGGTTTTGTTTGTTTTTTGGGCATCACTGCCCTCTGGTGGTTGGAGCAGGAGGCCCAGACTTTGCTCCTGTGGAGTCGCTGCTGGAATTGAACTTCCATCCCAGTGGGCCGCAGTCCCGCGCACAACCACTATGCCACCAGGGCTCAGCCCAAGGACAGTGGTTTGAGCCCATCAGCTGCCCCACAGGAGAACGCTGGAGCCGTCTGCATCTGTAAAGAAGCAGTGCTCATCTGTCTGCTAGGGTAGCTATGAACTGGAATTGACTCGATGGTAATGAGTTTGGGGGTTAAAGTTTAATATTTGTACCATTTCCTATTTCTTATCTTACAACATGGACCCAAGAAAGCCAGATGTCCATGGGTCCAAGGCAAGGGACATAAATGAGTGACCTGGGCCAGGTGAGCCTTATGGCAATCAGAAGGGCCCAACCATCCTTTAAAGGGTGAAGCTCTTGCTCAACTCCAACCAATGACTGTCATTTGGAAACTAGGACTGTGTTTGGTGGGTGTTCAGATTTCTGGCTATTTTTTTCCAGTGAAAACGATGGGTCTTTTAATGCTAAAAATAAATTTGAAAGGTTTAAATGAAAAAAATCAAGGATACAGTGGTCACATTGAGTCCAAGCTCACATTTTGCCCCTTGGGGTCCAAACTGCCAGACTTGAAGACCGTGCTGAGTTGGAATAGAAGACACACCTCCTGCCTCATCCTGGTTTAGTGAAATTCCCTTTACCCTGACGACTGTGTAGGATCTTGATTTGAAGTCATGTTACTTTCCATGGTTAGCCCCTGCCACTCTGCAAATTAGCAAGAGCATCAAATGGAGAATTGTGTTTGTTGGTTGCTATGGAGTCAATTCTGAGTCTTGGGGACCCCAGGGGGGCAGCATGGAACTGCTTCACAGGATTTTCAAGGTTGTGACTTTTCAGAAGCAGATGGCCACATCTGTTGTTGGAGGAACCTGTACCGAGGGTTGAAACTCAACTTACAGGAAAGCCCTTGACCGTTGACACCACCTAGCTGCTGCTTCTCTGAAGACAGAATTTTAAATTCTAGTAAGCTGATAAAATTGTCTTCCCGAATCTGGTAGCTACACAGTCTGGTGCCAACGTGAGATGATTCACTGCTGTTTGATTACTGCATTTGGAGGCACGATGGAGACATATAGCTCACTGGAGGCAGAACGAAGGCATTCCTGGTGACACAGCACGTGGGGCACTCTGATGGAGCCAGAGCCCTGGAGCTGGAGGAGCCACATGGAAATCCCACCCCAGTGCTGAGGTGCTTACGCTGCTTACACTGGATCCACAAGACTTTCCACCTACTGCCCTGTGATCTGCCTGCATTTGACATCATTGCATATGTTTCGTGAATCTGAAGGGGAATTTATAGATTGTTGTCAGACATATGGGATGATATCAGACTTTTGGACTTGATCTGGGTGTTGTCTCAGTACTAAAATGCTTTTGTATATTAAGTTCTCTCTTACACACATGAGTGTCTATGCATTTCTTTCTCTAGTCATCCTGGACTAACACACTGAACCATCATTGGATTTGTGATGTGTGGAGTTAAGTTATGCTTTGGAGGTGCCCTAGTGGTGTAGGGGGTATGCATTGGGCTACCAACACCAAGGCTAGCAGTTCGAAACCACCATGGAGAAAGATTGGGGCCTTTTACCCCTGCAGTTACAGTCTTGGAAACTCACAGGAGCAGTTCTACTCTACACTTTAGGGTCATTGTCAGTGATAATTAACTCAACTACAATGAGTTTGGAGTGGGTTTATTCATATTAGTCTTTTAATTATGCAAGTCCTCAATTTTCTAATGTTTTATTTGTTAGAAATTGGGAAGAAATCGCTTTGTTGCTTTCCCCCACCCCCCTTTTTTTCACAGCAAAGTTCAGTGGTTTCCTCTCTACCCCAAAAACCATCTTCAAGACTTCACATCCACCCAGATGTCTGGGTGAATAGATACTTATTTGGCTTTTGTTTGTTTCAGGGAAAGAATTAAAGCTTGGTTAGACTAGACAAAGAAATCTTGTTTTCTAGATGCTCTGTGAGCAAAGAAGACAGGTAGCCAGGAGAAAGACCTGAGAGAGAGAGAGAGAGAGATACAGTGATTTCTGCTGGAGTTTGCAGTGTTTTCCATCTCTGGTGTCCCCGCAAAATCATTATTTTTATATGCTTGGGTGCTGCAGAAGCTATCTGTTCTGTTACAATCTGCTAGACAACACCAGACATGACTTGGGAGGGACCTCTGTGAGGGATGGTTTGTTATAGAGATGGAAAAGAAAAGGAAGAACCCACTGACCCAGACAAGGGCAGGTTCTGCCTTTGTTCTTTATTGGAGATTAAAGAGTTGAGAGGATATGCCCTGGAAATGGGTCCAAGCCCATTTGATAGGAAATTTCTGGGTCCTGGGGAAGGAGTCCTGGTGGCAGATCAACAGTTGAAAACTACCAGCCACATCCCTACCCGATCACTGAAGACAAATATGTGCATAAGGAATGGTAATGAAGAAAGCTGATGGTGCCTGGCTATCAAAAGATGTAGTGTCTGGGGTCTTAAAGGTTTAAGTAAACAAGTGGCCATCCAGCTCAGAAGCAACAAAGCCCACATGGATGAACCACACCAGCCTGTGTGACCACGAGGTGTTGAAGGGATCTAGTGTTAGGCATCAAAGAACTAAAATGATATCATTATAAATAGGGGGGAGTACAGATTGGTGACCCAAAGCCCATCAATAGGTGAAGTGACATCCTCTTACAGAGGAGTTGCAGGGAGAAGATGAGCCAGTTAAAGTACAGTGTAGTAACAATGAAATATTCATCTTTCCTCTAGTTCTCAAATGCTTTCTCCCACCCACTATCATGCTCCCGGTTCTACCAGACAAGTCTGGCTAGAAAAGGGGATATACACTGGAGTTGGAAACATGGGGAATTTAGGATAGATATTCCCTCAGGACGAGTGATGGGAGTAGTGATACTGGGAGGGGGAAGGGATGATGGCGTAAAAAGGAGGAACCAATTTCAGGGGTCTACATGTAACCTCCTCTCTAGGGTACAGACAACAAAGAAGTGAGTGAAGGGACACATTGGACAGTGTACAAAATGAAATAACAATTTGTAAATTATTAAAGGTTCATGGGGAGGAAGGGAAATATGGGTAGGTGGAGCTGGGGGCCTAAGTGGAGGGAGGATGTTTTGAGAGTGATGATGGCAACAAGTGTTCAAATGAGGTCTGCATACAACTGATGTATGTATGGATCATGAGGGGAGGTGTATGAGTACCCAATAAAATGATTTGTTTTTAAAAAGTGGGGGGAGAGGAGCTTTTTTTTTTTTTAAGAGGAGCTTATTTATACTAAGGGCTCAAGTGGAAAATGTTTGGAAATGAACATGGCAACATGTGTGTAAATGTGCTTGATACAGATGATGTATTGAATGTTTGAATGTTATAATAACTGTAAGAGCCCCCAATAAAATTATTGAAAATTTAAAAAATTAAAAAAGAAAGAAAACTACCAGACACTCTAATCACTGAAGACAAATGTGTACATAATCAATGTTGGTGAAGAAAGCTGATGGTGCCTAGCTATCAAAATATATAGCATCTTGGTTTTTAAAAGCTTGAAGATAAATAAGTGGCCATCTAGCTGAGAGGCAACAAAGCCCACAAGGAAGAAGCACACCAGCCTGTGTGACCACGAAGTGTCAAAGGGATCAGATATCAGGCATCAAAGAACAAAAAAATCATATCATTGTGAAGGAGGGAGAGTGCAGATTGGGAACTGAAAGCCCATCTGTAGGCAACTGGGCATACCCTTACAGAAGGGTCACGGGGAGGAGACGATCTATATATAACTTCCTCCCTGGGGGGATAGACAACAAAAAAGAGGGTGACAGGAGACATTGGACAATGTAAGATATGAGAAAATAATAATAATTTATAAATGATCAAGGGTACATGAGGGAGAGGGGAGGAGGGAGGAGGAGAAAAAATGAGCTAAAACCAAGGGCTCAAATAGAATGCAAATGTTTTGAGAATGATGAGGGCAACAAGTGTGCAAATGTGCTTGACTTACAACGGATGGATGGGTGGATTGTGATGAGCTGTATGAGCCCCCAATAAAGTGATTTAAAAAAAAAAGAAAAAGAAAAAACTACCAGCCACTCTCTGGGAGAAAGATGTGGCAGTCAGTTCCCGTTACACAGCTTCAGAAAACCCAGGGTAAAATCCTATAGCTTCTCTATGAATCATATTGACTCAACAGCAGTCAGTGAGTGAGGCTTTGGGGTGCTGGGACCTTGGACCTCTCCCTTCTGGACCATGTTCTGGGTGTCCTCTCTCCCAACATTCACTGCCTTGGAGTCAATTCATAGCAACCCAGAGAGTAGAACTGTCTCATAGTATCTCCAAGGCTGTGTATGTTTATAGAAGCCAACTGCCTCATCTCTCTTCCTCAGGGCAGCTGTTCCCTGGTTGGGTGCCAAGGACTCCAGAATTCTCTTTCTAAATGCCCATGCTTGGCTTTCCCAGGTCTCTTCTCCCAAGGGTGGACCCCACTGCTGGAGTTTGCACCCTAGATCTGAGGGGTGATGAGGGATGCTTGGTTGTCCCTATAGAGTGACAGCACCTTCCTCTAGTTGAGTCAGATTGTTCCACCTCTTCTTGAAGAGAGTTTTTCAGTCTTCTTTTCGGTCAATTTATTATTAGCATAAATATAAACACAACAGGCTCTGAGTTGTCTATTTTCTCTCTTAGCTATATTTTTGGTTCCTTCTTAATTTGTGTGTCATTCATTTCTCCTTCCCCTTATTTCTGGTGTAACTTTGTCAGAGCAACTCTCTCTGCTTGATATTTTAGAAGAGCTAGCTTTCTGATTTGTTGTAGGGTGGGTTTGGTTTTTCCTGTTTCTGGTGTGTTTCTGCATTGGCCTTTCACTTTTCTCCTTCCCCTACTCTTGGATTTATTTTCTGAGAGTTCTCTCTCTCTCTCTCTCTCTCTCTCTCTCTCTCTCTCTCTCTCTCCTTTATTATAGTTAATTGTTTCAAGTTGGGTTTGGATTTTCTTTTCCATTTCTAAGAGCAAATCACTTCTGGTTTTTTGGTCAGCTTTTCCCCAGTGAAGAGCCAGTAGCATGCGCACACTAAGGGAGCACTGTCACGCAGGGAGAGAAGATCTTGAGACTGAAAGGACCAGAGTCGTGGTCTTTGTGTCGCTGGCTTGGGTGTGTGTCTAACATGCCACCTGCTCACATGCAGTCTCTGTTTTACGCTGAGCATTAACTCGAGTGAAGGGGCTGGCTGCCATTTTTTCCAGCAGTGAAACTATGCCCGTGACCTTCCCACTTGACTCCATGGGGATTTGAGGCCCTTTTGCATGCATCGGTTTTGGGTGGGGAGGCTTCGGAGCCCCCTGGGAGGAGCCATGATGTGCTGGGGTTAAATAAACTGTTGGTGGTGGAGCTGGTTGGGCAGTAAGGAAAGATGGCAGCCCCGATGTTTACTGCGAGTCTGTATTCCCTCCTATTGTGCAGGACCTATTCACCCTTACCACCGCCAGGCCTGCCCTCTTTGAGCACACCCTGGATGCAGGTGTGGACACCATCTACGAGCACATCCATGAGGGGAAGCCCTGGAAACACATCAAGCACAAGGACCAGCAACAGGATTAGCCACTCAGAGTCCCCCACACACCCCCGGGTGATAAGGGCCAGCCCCCCCCCCAACACACACACACCCACACACACACACACACACACACATTGACGGTTTGCCAAAGCCCAGAGGGCTTCAGCTTGAAGATGAATGTCCCTCCTCGCACCACCTTGACCTGCTGGCCAGAAATGACTTCACCTGATAAACCCTCGCTTCTGCTGTGTCTGAAGGATGTTCCCTGTGAGTCAGCAGCAAATGAATGTAACTTGTCCTCGAAAACAAAACAAACATTATCCGAAGGGTTCCAAGTGAGAGAAGCGCAGACCACCTGCTGCTGTAAGGATGAGAACCTCAGGAACCCTACGAGACAGTTCTGCTCCGTCCTTCAGGTCGCAACAGCTGCCTATCGCCTGTGTATCTGTTAGTTGCACTGTGATGCTATTCCTGTTGCTGCAAGGCTGTAGCTGTGATACTTGTACTTCAAATTTTTTCCACCGTGGACAGGTTTTGGCTGAACCCCCAAATTGAGACAGAATAGGAAGAGAGGTCTGGCAATGACCTTCTGAAAGTTAGCCAATGAATACTCTGTGGTCACAATTGAATATCGTCTGAGGTGGAGCTCAAAGACGAGTCCCTGACACTTCCTTGACTCACTGGGAATAGAAATAACAAATGACTCAGCAATCCCTTCGCTGGCTATGTGCCCTGAAGAGTTAAAAGCCAAAGCATGAAGAGACACACGCACACCCATGTTCATGTCATCTCAGCGCTGCTCACAATAGCAAGAAGCTGGAGACACTACAAGCCCCACAGCGGATAAAGAAACCCCGATCCATACGCTAGAATACTGAAACGTCACTAAAGAGTAGCAAGAACCCTTGGAAGCAATTTGTTGGCATGGATAGATCTGGAGAAGACTCGAATGAGTCAAATTAGTTGATCGCAAAAGGACAAATATTGAATGAAACAAAGGAAAACTCAAGACAAAGGTTTTCCTACCAAAAGAAACAGACTTTGATGGTTAGATGGGGGTGGGGAGCAATTAACTAGAGTGTAGACAGGTATTATCTTGAGTGAAGGGAAAGATGTCACTCAACAAGAGGGAAAAGAGAAGAGGAATCAAATGTGGGGGCAGGGCAAGCTCTTCCTCTGCCCCAGCCCCAAAGGCAACCTCTTGGGAATTTAGATCAGTAGTTTAAATTGTTGAACACAAAGTTATCTGAAACGTAGCCCCCCCCCCACACGCTTAATTCATAATAAAAAGACAAACAAAGAGGAGAATGCACAGTTGTCATTATAAAGGATTCAAGTTTAGCAGTATCAGGGAAGGTGACCCAGGCTGAACCAGCCATAATTTGTTCTGTTGTCCACCATGATAGCACCAAACAACATTGTGACATCACCCCCCTAGGCACATGCACGTGCGTGAGCACACAGACACACACATTTTGGACGGGGACAAGGAGGGACGTGTTATGGTGAGGGAACAAAGTGCTGTCTTAACTCAAACCCCAGATCAGTTGCTGTACTGATTCGGACTCTTGGTGACCCATGTGTGTTGGAGTGGAACTCTTCTTCATGGAGCTTCAAGAGCTGCTTTTCCAGGAGTAGGTCCCTCAGAGTTTCTTCTGATGATCCTCTGGGAGGATGTAAACTACTAGCCTTCTGGTCAGCAGACCAGTACAAACAGTTGGCACCCCTCAAGACTCCTGGCCTACTTAACCAGAACTGACCGATGGCATTGCATCTTCTATGTGTCCTCAAGTGTCATCTCATGGGGCATCTGACTGGGCACCTGAAGTAACCCTCACCTGGAGTCCCAGTCCACCAGCTCCCTCACACCCACTTCTCTGGTGGCCACTGCTTCTCTCTTTGGCAGGATGTCTGAAGTGGTCCATCAATAGCTCAGGCACCACTCAAAGATAACCTGTAGGAAAGACCTCCACTGTTCTAGAACAAACTTTGAGGGTGCAAGGCACTGTCAGCAACCTGGCCAGAGTCTCTCACCATCTGGGTCAGCAGGAGAGCCCATCAGATGCACCCTGCTGTGCCCCCTCACAGCCCAGACACTTACCTGAAGAAGGCCTCCTCGCTGGGCTGAAGGTGAGAGGATAAGTTAGACAAGCCCACTTTTTGTGTCTGGGAGGGAATAAGGAATCAACCTTGTACTGGAGAAAAAGAAGTCATTGTTTGTAAAAGCCTCTCGTAATGTTTCCTACTTCTTTTGGATCTTTGTGGAGTCTCAGAGTTTCGGGCAAGGCGCTCTGGTGACACCGGGGGCTACACTGGGCTGCTCAGTGTACAGTCCACAGCTCAGCCTCACGGAGGGGGCGGGGTGGGAGGGGGGTGGTCGCTGCAGGCTGCTCCTGTAGAGAGTGGTTGGAGACTGCTAGCACGTCCGTTCTGACCCACAGTGATCCTGCCCACAACAGAAGGAAACACCGCCTGACGGCTTCACGACGGTTTCTATGCCTGAGCCTATTGTGGCAGCCACGGTGTCAGTCTAAGTCCTGCAAGACCTTGCTCCTTGTCCCTTCCCCTCCACTCCGCCAAGCATGATGTTCTTCTCTCCGGACCACATGTCCAAAGTATGTGAGCTGAAGTCTCACCAACCTTACCTCTGAGGAGTACTCTGGCTGTGTTTCTTCCCAACAGATTCATTTGTCCTTTTAGCAGTTCACCACAAATCAACACTTCAATTCTTCTTCGGTCTTCTTTAATTCGATGTCTAACTTCCAAAAGCCTATGAGGTCACTGAAAATGCCATGGCTTGGGTCGGCGACCCCTTAACCCTCAAAGCAGCAGTTACAACCACAAAGAGTTACAGCCTTGGAAGCCCAGAGGAGCAGGTCTACTTTGTCCGATGGGGTCCCTGAGAGTCAGCATGGCCTCTGGGACCTTGGGTTTGGTTTAGGGTTATGAACGAGAAAGCCTTCGCTAGCGAGAGGCTTGCAGATCACACAGAGCATTGTCTAACTCACGTGCTTCAGGCGCTTCAGATATGCTCTCCGGAGGGGATCAGTTTTGGTGACATAAAGAACCAGAGAGGGGGAGGGGGACCCCCCAGTGAGTCTCATGATAGCCACAATGATGATCTGAGGACTGGGCAGTGTTTCGTTCTGCTGCACATAAACCTGCCATACGTCAGAGTGAACTCTGTGGCAGAGAACACTAGCAGCTGCTTATAAAGTATTTGTTTCGATCATCTACATTGCGGTCTGGTTCATCGCTTGGGAATTCTGTGTGGCCACACTCTAGGGCCTCACGGGAACTTCCAAAGCTTGGGTAGAGCAGTGAGTTACATCTTGAGCTCTCCACAAAGCAAACTCACCGTCAGTGAGCCGATGCTAACTCTTGGCCACGCGAACCACCCCCACCCGCACCCCTTGCTGGGTTCCAGAGACTAACTCTTCACAGGAGTAGAAAGTCCAGTCTTTCTGCCATGGAGCTTCTGGTGGTTTTGAACCATATGAAGCTCAACCCAACTCATAATTACTGCACTGCCAGGGCTCCACGCATCGGGCTGCTGACCACAAAGGCAGTGGTTCGAATCTACCAACCACACCCTGGGATAAAGATGCAGGTGTCTACTCCAGAAAGACTTAAACTCTTAGAAACCCAGAAGACCAGCTCTTCTCACCATAGGGTCATGATGAGTTCAAATCTACTCAATGGTGGTGAATTGAGTTACCTTTAAAATGGAGATATGGTTCATATTTACCTTGTAGGGCTTTTAAAATGATGCAGTGCCATAAGCAAAACAGGCAAAGAGACTGGCTTCAGCTATGGGTTGATATTATTTGCTTTGAGTCCGGGATACGATGCCGAGAAAGTACTCAGTACATGTGAATCGGTGGCTTGTACAAAGCAGGTGGTTCAGTGGGCAAATTCTTACCTTCCGTGCAGGAGACCAGGTTTGATTCCCACCCATGCACCTCAGGTCCAGCCACAGCCAGTCTATCAGTGGAGCTATGATGGTTGAAGTAACATTCGTCCACTAACTGTAAGGACAGCAGTTCAAATCAGCCAGCTGCTCTGTGAGAGAGACACCGTTCTACTCCTGCGAAGAGTTAGCCTTGGAAATCCACAAGGATAAGTCCTACCCTCACTTATCGGGTCATTGGGAGTCAGAATGGACTCGATGACCGTGAAGTGAGAGCCATGATGCTGAACAAGTGTCCGCGGCACTTTCGGGGTAAGTTGAGGTAGGAGGAGGGCGGGCAATCTCCTTTGTGAAATCAGCTGATGAAAACGGGGGGAGGGGGAGAGATGATGCAGAAACAATGGGTCCATCCACAGCCAATCATGGGAACCAGCAGCATTTTGTCCCATCGTGGGGAAGTCACTGTGTACCAAGGGTGGACTCGACATCAGTCAAGAGTAACAGCCAAGGAGTGGGAAATGGACAAGTCCAGCCTCGTGGCCCCAGGGGCCGCAGCGGGGAGGCCTGCTGTGCAATCTGAGATCACAGAGGGATTTCCATATGCCGAGAAGGGAGGCTTCCCTTTGAACAAGCACATGGACTCATGAGGATGGGTGGGTTTCTAGCAAGGTAAAGATCCCTGCCGAGCTAAAGGCAGGCCTGGGATTGAGAGGGGGAGGCTGGCATGTTGGTTGGCGCCAAATTACTGAAGGATACATGAGTGTGAATCCGTTCAGAGTCACTCAACCTGTAAGAGACAGACAACTCCACCTGTCTTAAACCAAACGGGTTCCCATCAAGTCAATTCCAATGTGTAGAGACGTTACCGGACAGGGTAGAACTGGCTGCATAGGTTTTGGAAGGTGATCATCTTTCCAGAACAGACTATTTCATCTTTCTCCTGCTGCCATATGTGGCTGGGAGCGGGGGACTTGTAGAGCCCACAGTCTGTTAACAGGCACACGCTTCATCACTGTACCACCAAGACTCCAACTGCCTTAGACAGCAAAGAGAGAATGCTGCCTCAGAAAACTGCAAGAGGCCCGCCAGATTCAGGTTCCAATGAAACCCCAAAGATGCCTGTCTGTGCCCTGTTTTCTGAGTTTTGATTTCTGTCAAAGCCAAGTTCCCCTTGGGATTGAGGACAATGATGGACCTCCAGCTCCAGCGAAGAGCCCAGTGTGTCCTCCCCACAGCTTCTCCACTAAAGAATCCACAGCACCAGTGGAACTGGCAGGACATCGGTCACCTGGCCACACCTGCACGGACTGAGAATGAGTAAGAGCTGGTCTTGTGCGGTGCCTCCCCAGGCAGGGAGATGGGCTGGGCAGAGAAGACCCCAGATTTGTACCTCAAAAACCTGAGTGGTTTTGTTTGGCGACTAGACTTTGGGGCTATACCTCCTGGCTTCTAGCCCTGACTCTGATCTTCAGAGGGTCCCTCAATCCTCAATTTCCTCAACTGTAACATGGAGACAGTAATAACTCCTACACCATAGGGCTTGGATCCAAGATTAATCAAGTGGGTATTTACCAAGTTCTGTGATTGTTATTGCCTTTGTTAGCTGCTGTGACTCAGGCTCTGGCTTGGGGTGGTCCCATGCACAACAGAACCAAAAGGTGCCTCGTCCTGCTGCCTCCCCACAGACTCTGACTGATTTTCAGGAGTGGATGTCCAGGCCTTTCTTCCTAGTTCCTCTTTGTCTGAAAGTGCCACTAACCCCTGTTCAGGAGTGAAACAACAAGCAAACCTCCATGGAGAGACAAGAGGCACACCAGCAGGAATTGAGCCTGGGTGTTTTGTGTGGAAGGGGAGGGATACCATCAAAGTCGTCACTACTCACATGCTTTGACTAGTGTCTATCTAGAATCGCCTGCTTCAGTGCTGAAGCAATGGCTTAAAAAATAAGACAGTAGTGTGTGTGTGTGTGTGTGTGTGTGTGTGTACTTGTTACTGTGAATCAGGTGAAGCTTTACAGGGAAGATCAGTTTCCAATTCAACAATTGATACACCTACTTTTTCATCTTGCAGGTGTCACTCTCCACAATAAAGTAGCTCTTACCCCCCACTTCCTGCATATGCCTGTGTTTCTTGTTTCTAGACCTCCTTTTTTCCTAGCCCTTCGCCCTTGGGTCCATGCTGCCTATGTGATCGCAGATGTTCGGTTATTCTCAGATGTGTGTACTTCATTGGTATTAATGGTCCCTTTTTAGGCCAATTGTTCAACTGAAAATGGAGCCACCAGGGTAACTCGTTTCCAGACCTGAAGTGTGACCAGAGCCATAGTTTTGGGGCTGCCATTCTATCTGATCAGAAAACCTGGTCTTTTTTTTTTAATTTTAGTACAAGTCTGAGTTTAGTTCCACAATTTTCTTCAACTCAGTCCAGGACCTTCGAATGTGATCCCCTTCAGAGCCATTGGCAGTGGTCGTTGGGCATCAGCTATCTCTTCTGGTCTGGGGGTTATTGATCTTTCTGTGGTCCTCAGTGGCTGAGTTTTCAGAAGATCACTAGACCTTTCTTTAGATTTGCCTCTGGGTGGACTAGAACTATTAGCCTTTCAGTTAGCAGTAGAACACACTAACTGAATATGTCATCTAGGATCTCAGAGGCAGTGATATAGGTAGTGTGATTATTCTGTTTGTGCCTCTAGCTCTGGGGTTATGCATCATTGTTTGCCCATCCACCCTAGTGAGGAGAATGAACCACCTTTACAGCACACCCCTCCATGTGGATCAAATCAAAGTCACACTGGGCCTGAAGCACAGGCTCACACTGCACCTACCTCTAAGATCCTGAGAAGTCAAGAGGGTCCTTTTCCTTTATGGGTCAGGGCCTACCCTGGAAACCCTCGTCCTCCCTGCACTTGGCAGCATGGGGAAACAAGAAGGATCCCTGGCGCTTGACCCCTTCCCCCTTGAAATGTAGCAATCTAATATAAAAGAGCACAATGCTGTCAACGCCAGCCTGAGCCAAACTCCATCCCCAGAGAGGGAGGTGTTCATAGAATGACATCCTTCCGCCAGGGCCCTGTGGTCTCAGTTATTCTGTGAAGGGGCAATTAGGAAAAGTGATGAAGGCAAAATTCAGGTTCTAGCGTCTGACTTCCCCACCCCCAGAACACACTTGCAAAGAAGAAGGAACACATTTTCTCCACAAGGTAGAGGCAGGGAGGGTAACCCAAGACAACCATTCAGCGCACAGTCCCTGCGAGACCTTTCTGTGACACTGAGCCGAGTGTCTCCCCGCTCTATTAATAGACACTGTTTGTTCATTTGAGTCTCTAAGAATAAATAATGAACTCATCCTGGGGCAAGCAAGAGCCTCCCACTTTGAGAGAAATTACAAATCCCTGCCCCTTGCCTTCTGGTTCCAGAAGGGATTTGATAGCTCAAAGGTGAACCTCTTTTTCTTTCTGGGGCTCGCTGGGCTCCAGACCCAGGTCTGACTGCAGTTTGGTTTCAGGGTGGTTTTTCTTGGAAGGATGTTCTATTTGGGAGTGGTGGTTGAAGAATGAGTCGGAAACCTCTCTGTCACCCTCCAAACATAAGACCAAGACCAGACGTGACAAGTTCTCGGTGGATTACAGAGACACTGTGGCAGAGGAGCTCAGGTGGCATGATAGTTACCAATTGAGCTGCTAACCACAAGGTCAGATGTTTGAAACCATCTTGCTTTTCTTTGAGAAAAAGATGAGACTTCCTTCCCCCACCCCACCTCCCTGCCCAGAACACTTTATACGTTTACAAAACCCATTCCTGGTGTCTGTGCCTCCACCCTGGCTCCCCTCGGGCACCACCACCCTCTGCTGTATTTACAGCCCCAGGCCCTGGCCAAGCCACACTCTCCCTCCCTACTGCCCACCCCCAGCCTCTTACTAACTATTTCCTGCCCTGGGTGGACCCCGTCCCCTGGTGCTCCCATAAAGAAACCCACGGAGGCGGTTCAACTGTCCTATAGGGTTGCCTATAAGTTGGAATCAACTCCATGGTAGTGGCACAGTGGGTTACAATTGAGCTGCTATCCACAAGGTCATTAGTTCAAACCCACCAGCTGCCTCTCAAGAGGAAGATGAGTTTTTTTTTTTATGCTCCTGTCAAGATGTCCAGCCTCAAAAACCTATGGCGACAATTCTCCTCTGACTGTAGAGCCCCTGTGAGTTTTCTTCAGTTGCCCTCCGAGGTACAGAGATCTTGCTAGGACTCAGCTAACTTTCTGAAAGGAAGGTGTGGCCTTCTGAGTTGAGAAGAACTTTTTGTTCCCGTGTCCTTTTGGCCTGGCAGCAGACTCTGGGGCCCAGCTATCCCTTAAGGGCTATTCCTGGCATTTGGTTTGGTTTCAGAGTGTACAATGAGCACCAGGAGCTTTCACCCAGTTAAACTTTGCTCATCAAACTCCAGAACCTGTGGCATTACAGTGCCCTCTCCTGGTTTCCTTTGTGCTCCAAGCTTCCTCCTGGGGGATCTGCTGATTCAATGACCCTTGGGTCAGACACCCAGAGCTGGAAGGCAAGGACCTAACAAAACCCAAGAGTTTGGTCCAGTGTATTTTCATATTGCAAATGCATTGCACATTGTAGTTCCCCTTTCTATATATATGGGGGTTGTTTGTTTCCAAGGCAATTCCTACTTGCAGCAACCCCATGTGTTGTAGGGCAGATCTGCTCCAGGGGGTACTTGTGACAATGACACTTCAGAAGCTGAGGACCAGGCCTTTGTCCTGAGGAGGAGTCACTGGGGAAGAGCAAACTGTACAAGTTGGGCTGCTAAAGTCAAGGCCAGCAGCTTGAAGCTGCCAACCTTTCCTTGAGAGAAAGAGGGGTTCGCATGAAGATGTATGACTCTGCCCAAAGGGTCAGCACTGACACAATGGCAGTGGAGCTTTGAAGCATTGGGACCACTAAGTGAAAGGTGGAAGGCTCGGACCCACCAACCATTCCATGGGAGGAAGATGAGGCAGTGGGCCTCCCTAAATATCTCCAGTCTCAAGAACCCTCTGGAAGCAGTTCTAGTGTGTCCTATGGAGTCAGAGTGGACTTGACAGCAATGGGGGTGGGTCCCATCTGACTCTCCCCTTGCTGTGTGCCAGACACTCTTCAAAGCACAGGAGATGTATTGCGCAAGAGGGTGGGAGATAGAGAAGGACGTCTAAGGTGGGAAGATGACAGATTCCAGTTTACATGGCAAGAATTCAGCCTTCCCTTCCTCCAGACTGCTGGACTGGCATGAGAAGTGCTATCCTAGCAGGCTCTAAACTTTCTTCTAATGTCACGCTGTTCTTCCATCCAATAGTATTTATTGGGCATGAGTGTATGTTGGGCACAAGTTCCTGGGTGGCACACATAATGAGGTGCTGGACCATTCAGCCCACTCCAAGGCTCCAGGCAAGAAAATCCTAGTCCTCTACTTTTGAAACTGCATAGCCATGAAAATACTATGATGCCATTCTGCTCTAGAACACATGGGGTCTCCATGAGTCCAAATTGACTTGGATAAAGCAATCAAACAAACACACTAGGAATTGGAAAAATAGATATATTCGTTCACTAAAGCAGACCATCCCTAGTGAAATATGTATCAAATTGCCTCCACAAACAACCACTTCCTTTGCCATGAGACCACAAGAACTGGATGAGGTCAACTACTTTGCTGATAATTATGATCAGAGATTATAAAGAAAACTCCTGATCAGAGTGGGGTGGGGTGTGGAACAGAATTTCAATTCTCATGGAGTCTAGATTTTCTAGACTCATGAGGCTGGGTGAATAACCAAAATGAATGCTTAGAAATCCTTTTTTACCCTGGAGTCATCAACCAGAAGTATTTCGGATTCCTTCTTTATAGAAAATAGTTCTAGTTTAGCTAGTAATAAATGCTAAAAGAGCAATGTGCTTTTTTTTTTTTTGTGGGGATCACTGCCCCCTCATGGGAATAGGGGGTCCAGCCTTGCTCCTGGAGAGCTGTTGCTGGATTCAAACTGTCAATCCTGTGGGCCGCAGTCCCACACACATCCCCTACGCTACTGGGGCTCAGCCCACTCTTTTAAGAACTATCTACATGAACTCAAATTGACAACAGCAACTCAAGGTTAGAACCTTGAGACAGTGAGTTAAGAACCTTGGGGGACAGTGAGTTATGCTAACGGGGGAGTGTGGACTCTGAATTGATTTGGGGGATTCCACTGTCATCCACAGCCTTATGAAAACCAGGTGCTCAAAATTTAAGCTCTGATACCATTCCCTCCTTTGGATTTGATTATATTAGTTTCAATCCTGGAATCACACAAGCTAGTGTGCTTCTTCCTTGTGGACTTAATTAGTATCTTATTTAGATGACTACTTGCTTGAAAACAAGCCTTTAAGACCTCAGACATTATTCTGTCTGATAACTGGGCACCATCTAATTTCTTCACCACACTTTTCTATAGAACCCATATCATCAGTGATCTCTTCAGGAGGACAAGTACCAAGCAGGGCCATGTCATAACAACTAATGTTCTTAGACTGGGGCTAGAATTAAGAACAAGCCCCAAATCCATTCGTGCATCCATGTCTCTGTTCACCTTAGAGACGTCCTTGTCATGTTATGTTAGAGAACATTGTCAATCATTCACTTGGGGCATCACCTGCCCTGCCATCAAGTCAATGCTGACTCTCTAGAGTGCCTCTGTAGTCACTATGCCCCTGGAGATTGTAACTCTGTATGAAAGTAGAAATCCTCTTTTCCCTTGGCACAGCTGACCCAATGTATAGCCACTAGGCCACCGAGGCTTCTCACTAACATAATAGTGAAATAATAATAAAAAACAACATTATGATGCACCTCACCTATTTGATGCAAATAACAAATGCTATTTGTTGTTACAGACCATTGTACGTACCTCAAATGTTTAATATAACCGATTTTATGGAGGTGGTTTCATAACTACAATTTATGGGTAAGGTAGACATTAGTAACAAGATGCTGGGGTAGCCACATCTGTAGCAAGTAAGTTGAGCAAGGGACAGGAGTAGGTCACACAACCCTACGTATACTTTGCAGGATACAGTGCGCATTCCATTTTATGCAAAGGAAACTAGCAACTCATATTTTTTAAAGCTGCCACCTAGGGGCTGAGCCCCCATGGCGTAGTGGTTGAATGCGGGACTGTGGCCCACAGGCTTGCCGGTTCAAATCCAGCAGCGGCTATCCAGGAGCAAGGCTGGATAGCTCCCACGACCACCAGAGGGCAGTGATGCCCCCCCCCCAAAAAAAGCTGCCACCTAACTATTACTGAGCATCTTGATCAAAGATTCTGTAAGAATCCCAACCCAAAGAAGAAAAGTGAAGATGGAATTCCAAATTATCATGGATTCTAGACTTTCTAGGGTTGGACGAACCCCCGACATTGTAGTCCTGAGATTGTCTTTTTTTAAATATAATTTTATGGGCAGATAATTCATAATCATCTTAAAAAGGAGTTGTACAATTGCCACTACAATCAATTTTAGTACATTTTCTTCTTTTATGCAGTCATTATTTTTAGCTCCCCATTTCACCCCCAATCATCCCTCCCATAATCCAAAGAAATCATTAATCCAATTACTGTCTCTAGACTTACCTATCCTGGATTTCATATATAGAAAAACATATAATAAAATAACAACAATAATAACAAAGAAAACATAGGGAAAACCTCAATTGAAAAGAAAGCAAAAAGGAGAACAAATTTTAAATAGGTCAAGAGGCAGATCAAATGATAAAGTGTTCGATATTAACCTTATTAACATCTGCAATAATCCACTTTCCAATGCACTCCCATGAGAGCAAAGCTAATCACATCTCTGGTATGCGGTCAGAGGGACTTCATTAGAACTTTAATCCACGTATGAAGTTCACATAGGGATATTGATCTTCAACTGTCATCCTTGGTCTTCTGCAAACCTGGTGTTCACAATTTAAATTCTGATGGCATTCCGCGTATGGCTTTGGATTTTATTATTTATGATTCTTGGATCACACAGGTTTGTGTGCTTCTTCAATCTGAGATACTCTCTGCACCTTAACGCTTATGCCTAAAATACCCTGAAGCGTTCTGTAACCCAAACAATAGCTCAGCCTGAATAGTCAACAATGTCTGCTTTAAACATTCAACTAGTAAAACTAGTCTGTCTTAATTATTATGGTCATTTAAGACCTAACTATGTGGAATCAAACTGAAACAACTCAAAATAAAATAAGTTATATTATTAAAAAATCAAACAAAAAAACAATGGCTATTGAGTCAACTCCGATACACGGTGACCTCAAGAGGCACAGTTCTCCCCAAACAAGAGAGGGACTGCCCGGAGTCACAATCAACTTGCTGGCAGCTCGTCAGGCCTGGCTTCCTCCCTCTTCCTTAGGGACCCCCTGAGAGGATGGGGGGCCTGGAAGCCCTACTGCTGGGGCAGATTTGGAGCTGCTGGAGGATACTCGAGGAACTCAGGGTGGGGCCTGAGGGTGAAGCTATCACCAGGGAAAGCAGAACAAAGATGTGCAGAAAACGAATCTTCCTAATGGCACCGAGTCCCAGCATGGCGCCTCATCGGAAGCCTGTAGCTAAACTCTTTTGTGGCCTTAGCCTGAAATATACTCTCTATTCTATCAGCCAAATAACCTTCCTGGTACAGATTTCACATGTTCAGCTGCTAACCAAAAGACTGGAGGTGGAAGGTGAGGCAGAGGCACCTCGGAAGAAAGGTCAGGTGATCATCAGCCACTAAAACCCTGTGGAACACAGCTCAATCTGACACACGTGGGATCACCATGATGGGAATCAACCTGTTAGGGAGCGGTGCTGGTGTGGTGTGGTGACAATGGGGGGAGGAGGGAATGGTGGAGAAGAAGGAGGTGGTGGGGGAAGAGGAGGAGGTGGTTACAGTGGTGGTGCTGGAGTTACATAAGCCAGTTTGAACACGAAGAACCCATGTGACACCATCCTCAGAGTAGGTGCTTGGCAGCGCCACAAGCCTCCTCCACACCCAGGGCCTCCAGGAGGAGCGAGCCTGTTCCAGAACCCAAATAAAAGGTCTCACCTCACATGGGTCTATTTCAGCGTTTCCATGGCACCCATCAGCATAGCAGTGCGACACTCAGCAAGGGAGGGGCGGTTTCCAGGCTGCATTGCCACATTGAGAGTTTGGGGAGAACACCAGAGCTTGACATTTCGGGATGAAGATAACAGTGTGTAAAAATAACCCCTCAGTGCTCCTCGCTACACCGCTTCACAGTTCTTATCTCTCTCAGCTTCCGGAACAGGAAGGTTCCTTTTAGGTCATTGGTGGCCAGCCTCCTTCCAGCCCTGGGCATGAGAAAGAAGTGTCAGTCTCTGCTGGCTCGGTCACCTCTGGGAATCAGGGGCTCCACTGCTCACACCCTCTTTTTATTTTGTACATAATCTCCAGAATCTGTGTTCTCAAGTGGTGCCCCAAAAGTGGTAAGTGGAGAATAAATAAATATAGGGGAGTGAGGCAGGTGACGTTGCTGTGAATTGGTGCCCGCTCAGTTCCAACTCAGAGCCAGCCCGAGGACAAGGAACCTACCCCTCCTCACAATGGTGATGGTGCAGCCGCTGGCTCATCCATCTCACTGCGGGTCTTCCTTTCTCGGCCCCCTCCCTTACCAAGTACGTGTGGGACGTGCTCCAGAGACAGCTGGCTCCCGAGAGCAAACATGAGTCAAAGTCTCTGCACCCTCATGTCCAAGGAGCATTCTGCCTGGACTTCTCCCAAGGCTGATTTTGTTCATCTATGGGACTTCGATATTCTTCGCTGACACCATCATGCAAATGCATCGATTCTTCCTGGGCCTTCCTTATTCGATGTCCACCTGGCCAAGGATGGCATCCCTGTTTTCCAGAGAAGAAAACACTGGGGAAACAATTTGCCCGATGTCCCATAGTTCGTAAACCCTAGCGTGGTCTAATCCCCATCTGACAGATGGCCCCACTGTGGTGGCTCGGACGTTGTCTTATGTGGGAGTTAGGCCACTGCTCCTTCCGCTACCCGCAGAGGCTCCCAGACTAAGACGAAGTGGAAGGAAGGCCTGCTGATGTATTTCTGACAAGCAGTTGACGAAAACCCTCTAGATGACAGCAGAAGGTGGGCTGTGTATCGTCTGAGGATGAGCACCCTAGGTGGGAGGGCCCCCAAAGAACAAGCAGGTGCCTTCAGAAAGGTAGTGATAAAATAGAACAGAAAGATCATGGGATTTTTCCATGAACAGTCGGAAGTCCGCTTGTGGCTGGAACAGTGGACTCGAGCACACCGGCGGTAGGGAAGGTGGCACAGGACCAGGCAAAGTTTCCTTCTGGAATATGTGAGTTGGAGCTGACTCAAGAACAACCATCAGCAGTGGTCTAAATTCAGGACCGTCCCTGAATTTCCCTCTCAGTCTGGGAGTCAGGGATAGAGAAAGCTGAAGGAGCCCTGCAGGGATAGTGGGTTACATATCGGGCTGCTAACTGCAAAGTCAGGAGTTCAAAACCACCAGCATGCTTCGGGTAAAAGATGAGACTTTCTATTCATGTCAAGATTTGCAGCGTGGCGAACCACAGGAGCAGTTCCACCCTGCCCTACGAGGTTGCCCAGAATCAGCTGGATGGTGGCAAGCTTGATTTTGAGAGGGAGTCGGTCTCCTCTCTACAGGGCCTATGTCCAGCCATGTGGCCTGGGTCCCAGATAGCCACTGGTAGCCCTTCACATCACTTGTGCTGTCGGCTTCCTCTGCCACCTGTCAGCTCCGTGCCTCTGTCACCTTCTAAGCCCACCTCCTCAACCACTTCGCTCTCGTGTATTTGGGGTTGCTAACACCAAGGACGCTCTGCTCACTGTGGAGAGAGGCCGGCGGGGGCTGTGCAGCACTGAGGAATGAGACCTGACTCCTCCCTCCAACAGACATCGCAGACACTCCCTGCGCCTCAGTTGTCCCACTGATATGAGAGTGATCAGACTTGTAACCCCCTACTCAGGTGACTCTAAGGAGCCCATAAGCGACCACATGCAGAGCACATCGCCTGGGCTGGGAGCAGGACAATGCCGTTGGGAGCTGCACCCCAGTGGCAGCTCTCACAGCCGCTCACCCAGCTCCGCGGCACTTGCCCTTTGAGTGTGTTCTGTCTCAGTGGCCAAGGATTTGCACTGAGCCATTTCATCAGTTAAGACTCTTGTGGTTGCAAGTGACCGAAACACCGATGCTAACTGGATTACATAAAAGGGAATGCACTGGCCCCGGTTGGGGTGCCTCTGAAGGCAGCCAAGGCTAGATCTTGGCTTCAGGCACAGCTGGATCCAGGGATGGAAATGATACTATCAGGTTCGGGTTTCTCTCTCTGGGTTTCTCAGCCCCTTTCCTTTGCCGCAGCCTTGCGGTGGCACGAATGGCAGTAGTACATCCAGCATCTCCTCCTCTTAGGTTCAAGGCCTGTTGGAAAGAGCCTGGGTCCGCATTCCGTCCTTGTGGCCAGAGGCATGGGCTTCTGAGGGGGTCCTCAGGCCCAGGGAGGCGCACTGGTCCTGAGCCAGGGGTGTGTCTGCTCTGTTCAAAGTTCAGGGTTTGAGAGTAGTAGAACCTTGGTTGCCAGGGGGAAATCAGGCATGGCCACCACACTCTATTCCCAGGATGATCATGATAAAGAGGCACAAAATGAGTGCTTAGGGCAGCAGTTTAGGAGCCTCAGGACTGCAGGTCCTTTGGGGGGGGGGCGGTCTTTGAATGCCCTGAGGGAAGACTTCCAGTGTGACTTTGTACTTAGGTGTGACTTCTCCATGAGCAGCTAAGCACTGCAGTTTGCCCCAACAGAATGCTGCTGGTGATCCAGGCTACTCTTTGGTTTGCAGGTGTATGTATCCATCTACCTATGAGTCTACACCTGGCCTTAGCCTTCTTCCTGTTTCTCTTCTCCTTAAGAATTCCACTCCCATCAGTTTGGAACCCACTCTCCAGTAGGAACCCTGGTGGCTCTACTGGGTAAATCTTAGACTGCTAACCACAGGTCAGCAGTGCAAACACACCAGCCACTTGACAAAAGAAAAGCTATTTGCTCCTAGAAATATTTTCAGCCTTGGGAACTCAGTGTTTTGGAATGGAGGGTTCAGACTTCTGCCATATCTTTTTTCTTTGCTTCTTCTTTGGGGGTTGGGTTGGGGTTGGGGGTGGGTTTTCAGTCTCTCTCTGTTACCAAAAGAAGAGGTGACCATAGCCTCCCACTTTGGTCTCATGGTCTGCATGGGCAGTGAGGAGGTCATTTCTGTGGCCTCCAGAAACAGAATGGCCTCCCATTGGGTCAGCAAACAAAACTCCAACTCTTAGCATTAATTACAACCCAACCTACCTCCCATCCCATTTCCTGCCGGAGAGGAAGCAACTTATTCAATTGGAGGCTGGCTAACAGATCTATTCCAAGCCCCCATCATTGGACATTGGAAGGATTCTTTATTAATTCTTGGGCTTTCACGTAACAAGGCACCAACCATAGGAAAGACTCCCCTCACAACTTACAAAACTGACTTGATTACAGAAAGCATAATCAGTTGCTCAAAGCGGGGCGGTGGGGGGGGGGGGGGCGCACGTGGCGGCTCGGCTCCAGGGACTGTTGCTTCTGCTTATGTTAGTAAAGACAGGTCAGTCAGAGGCATAGAAGCAGGGGTCCTCAAACTACAGCCCTCAGGCCACATCCGGCCCGCCCGGTGTTTTTGCCTCAGCTGCTGTCCTGCTTAGCAGCCAATTCATCCCAGGCCCGCAGTGAATTTTTCATATATTTTTTTAAACTGTAGTCCAGCCCTCTGGAGTGAGTCCCTCTGTTCTGAGGGACAGTGAAATGGCCCCCTGTTTAAAAAGTTTGAGGACCCCTGTACTAGTCATATTGACCCTGAGTTTGAAACTTAGCACAATTGAAACCCCATTAGAAAGGCAGAAACATCCCTGGCGAGTGATGCCATTGAGTGGCACACGAAGTCAGCTGCCCACCCAGAGTCAACTCCATGGCCATCCTATGTGTGTCATAGCAGAACTCTATTTCAGGGCATTTTCCTTCTTTCTTTCTTTTTTTACCTCTTTTTGCAAGCAACAGGGACTTGAGGGTCAGGCCTTTCCCCTGTAGCACCTCTGAGTGGACCAGAACATCCAGTCTTTGTCAGCCCTCCCAGGGGCCATTTTCAATGTCAGTTCCCCGTCCTACCTTGAAGCCTCTTAAATGAAGTGCCCTATGCCTCCTCACACAGGGCTTATAAGAATGACCTTTGGCTGAGCCCTGGTGGCGTAAGTGGTTGAGTGCGGGACTGGGGCCCGCGGGCTTGGCAATTCAAATCCAGCGGCAGCTCTCAGGAGCAGCACTGAGTAGCACCCATGACCATCAGAGGGCAGTGATGCCCCCCTAAAAAAAGAATGACCTTTCCGTCCACGGACCTGCTACCACAAAGGCACTGGTGACGTTTCCCCTGCCCCACCCTTTCCCCCAGACAGCAGTGGGAGGGGAGAAGGGTAAGAGAACAAGAACATTAAAAAAAATAATAATTATAGTAATTATGCATGCATTTCCAGTGGAGAGATTATGAGAATTATTCCTAAAGGGTAGGAAACGATCTCCTCTTTGAACTCGATTCTGAGTCGGAGAAAATCAAATTAAGAAAGAAAAGCAAGAGGCTTCTCAGCAGGACAGGAGGAGCAGGGTTGGGGCTGCTGGTGGGGTCTTGGGGAAATGAAGATGAAAGAGAAAGTTCCTGGGCACCCTCACTAGCAGCTAGTTCCCATCAGGTCTTGTATCAGAGTAAACTGTGCTTTAATGGTTGATCAGACTGGGCAGTAGACGGCCAGGCTGGGCTCCCAAAGTGCCTCTGGGTAGACTTGAACCTTCAATGTTTTGGTTCAACACCGCCCACAAGCATGTTGGCAAATCCCTCTGTTGCAGTAGGCAGCCTCGTCTGCAAGGCCAGCTGATGCTGCCTGGAGCAAGTGAACAGCTGAGAACCAGGCAGGGGTGGAGTCTCTCTCGCAGGGCTGGGAGGGCGGCTCCTCCTGTTTCCCACCTCACCCCTGCAGCTCCGATTCGCTCAGCTGCACTCCCAGCTGCACGCATTTAAGTCCACTTGCTACCACAAGATCAGCAAGTGTAGGCACATGAAGAGATTTCCAAAAATCCTCCCTTAGGAGGACAGAGAAGTGGTCCTGTCACTTCCCTAAATTTCTCCTGTGGTTGCTAAGCAACACGCCTCTTCCCCTTTTGCACTTCCCTCTCCCCTGCTTTCTTTGTCTCTCTCCACCTTCCACCCACCACCTCCCACCCTCGCAGAGAGCAGCCAGGAACATTTCCCAGCTTCCTGGGCCACAGCTGGACGAAGGCAGGCATCAGCACAGCGGGGTCTCCAGCCCGTTCAGAACGTGCACAAGACCTCATGGCCAAGACGTTGGCATGAGCCACTCAGGGTGTCCCCTACAGAGGTGAAGGTCTTGTATCAGAGGATCTTGTATCCCTTCCTTCCACCCTTAATACCTACCTTCCTTCCCTCCTTCATTCTTTCCTTCCTTCCTTCTTTCCACTCTTTCACTCTTCAATCCTTCCTTCCACCCTACCATTTTCCTTTCTATTCTTCCTCCCTTCACCCTTCCATTCCCCCACCATCATCCATTCTCCACCCTTCCTCCCTTTCCTTCTCCTCACTCCCCAGCCTTCTTCTTCTCTACCCTTCCTTCTGTACTCCTTTGCTCCGACTCACTTTCCTTCATCCCTGACCACCTTTCCAATCTCTTCCCCACATGCCTGCCTGCCTTTCTTTCTTCATTCTCTTCTTGCCTCATCCCCTGCTTTCCACTGGCGTCCTTCAATAAGTAATACCAACTACGGACCATGTATCAGGAGCTGATACTTGCCTTGGGGAGACAGGCATAGGCAATAAGAACACACCTGTGAAACAATGACTCTGTGACCTAGGAAACCCCTCAAGAGTCCATCCACTGATGGGTGGATAGACATAATGCAATCCACACATACTTGTCCAGTGGACTGCTGCTTCTTGCTACAACATGCGTGGATTCTGACAGCATGCTGAGTGAAAAAAGCCAGAGACAAAAGGGCAAATCTTGTATGATCGCGCTGATATGAAAAATACAGACGAGGCACATGCAGGCAGACAAAAGCTTATTAATAGTCACCAGGATTTGTAGGCGAGGGAAGTGGGTGTCAAAGCTGAGCAGGCACTGAGTTCCTGTGTGGGGTGATGAAGTAGATTATTATAAGTGATGAATATAATTAGTGACTTGGAACTGTATACTCAAAATCGGTTAAGGCGGAAAACTTTTGATTGTATGTATTTCACAATAAAATGTTAATAAGAAAAGGTGTGTGGCCCAGATGTCCATAGAGCCTTGTCATGATGCTTCCTCCTGTGCCTACCCAAGCATCTTTGGTACCCATACACAAGTGTGGACTTCCAGGTCCCTGAGTGGGCCCCAGAGACATCCTGAGAGGGTATGAAGAGCGAACTCTCCAAATACCTCTTTGAAGGTTTTTCCTCTTCCAAGAATCTTCTCCTCCTGGAGTCCTCTTTGGTTCCCTCTTCACCCCCTTCGATTCCTACTCAAATCTCCCTGTTCTCACATTGACTATGTGTCTCTCAGCCCTGCCAATGTCGTGCTGCTGTTGTTTGTCGCCCAAATTCTAGGAAGCTTCGCCCACCCTGTCCCCATGACCCATCAACAGAGAATCGTTTTCTTCCTTCCGTGGTGCTGCTGGAACAGACATAGCACAAGTGGATAGATGGCTTCAGCAAACCAAAATTCGAAAAGGTCTGACTTAAGTTAGGGTGTGGCTTGAGGAAGGGTGGACGTTGAGTCAAGCCCTCTGGTAAGACTTTGACTCTAGCGCCAACCCACAGCGATCCTCTCTCATTAACAAATTGTTGTTCTGTGTACTTGAGTTGGTTCCAATTCATAGGGACCCTGTGTACAACAGAAGGAAGCATGGCCCATCCTCACAATCATTTCTGTCTTAACCCATTTTTTGGCAGTCGTTGTGTCAATCTATTTGCCAAGATCCTTCCTCTTTTTCAAGGCTTCGGCACATCTGTCTTTTACTGGACCCCATCCCTGGGGTCATGGCTACTTTACCAAACATGATGTCCTTCTCTGAGGACTGGTCCCTTCTAATAAGACGTCCAAAGTTTGTGAGATGAGTCTCACCACCCTCTCTCTTAAGGAGCATTCTGGCTGTACCCTGTCCAAGACAGATTTGTTCATTCTTCTGGCAATTCATTGTATATTTCATATTCTTTGCCAACACCATAATTCAAAGACATCGATTCTTTTCTAATTTCCTTATTAACTGTCCACCTTTTTAGTGCATAGGAAACAATTGAGAATATCAGGTTAGTTTCACCTCATTCTTCATAGTGACATTTTTGCCTTCTCACATTTTACAGAGTTCTTTTGCAGCTCATTTGGCTATGCAATACATAATTTGACTTCCTGACCCCTGCTTCCATGGGTGTTGCTTGTGGAGTCAGATTAAACAAAATCCTTGGAGATGTCAGTCTTTTCCCCATTTATCATGGTGTTATTTGTTAATTCGGTAGTAAGAGATTAGAATTGACATCACATCAAAAAATAGAGGATTAGAACCTAAAATGAGGAGAAAGACATAGGACAAGGGACCCTGGCTTGGCCAAGTGGACAAAGATAATCCATGACAATCATCCAATTCTCTGAACTCAGTCTAGAGTGTTTTGTTGTTGGTTGTTATGGAGTTGATTGTGACCCCCCATCTGAGAGTAGAACTGCCCATAAGTTTTCTGAGGCTGTAAATGACACCAGCA
The DNA here is from genome assembly GCA_004026705.1 of Nesogale talazaci. Taxonomy (NCBI): domain Eukaryota; kingdom Metazoa; phylum Chordata; class Mammalia; order Afrosoricida; family Tenrecidae; genus Nesogale; species Nesogale talazaci. The sequence goes on along the minus strand of PVJH01013024.1, from coordinate 18,366 downwards.
AGATTACCAGATCTGTAACCTGCAGTGCTGCTGCATATGTTTGAACTGCCAACTTTTGGTTAGCAGCCCAGCAACCAACCGGTGCACTGGTCTGTGTATGCACCTAAAGCAGTGTTCTGCATCATTCAGGCATGGGGCCCAGTAAAAGACAGATGTGCCAAAGTTTACCTTAAATTAACCTGCTTGACTTCTTCTGACAGGTGGCAGGGGGCATGATTAGGGTAGAAGTGCATGCATGAGTGTGTGGGATGGTGAAGAGCTGAGCCTATCCCATTGTCTTGGGGACTGAGGGCTTTCTGAGATAGTTTTCAGTGTCCTTTAAACTAGGCTCTACCTACAAGGTTTGTGTCTTTTCAGATTGGGTAGTTTATGACTATGTTGTTGCTTCAGCTTTTTGTATACTTAGAATGTTTTATTATTAAAGGGAAAAATGTTCCATAGAGGTATGTGCTCTGACTCACCTTATAGAGAGTCGTGAATTGTATGTAGCTACTACCCACTGCTGTAAGGAACCCTGGTGTTGCTGTCTGCTAGATGCCAGGTCTACAGTTCAAACCCATCAACCACTGCTTGGGAGAAAGATGAGGCTGTCTGCTCTCATAAAGATTTAATAGTTGGAAACCCCAGGAGCCACTGGTTCTTCTACTCTGTCCTTAGGGTTGCCACAAGTCAGAATCAGCTTGATGGCAGTGGCTTTGGTGTCTGGCTTTGACCCAGCCCCCCTTATATGTGGAGCTCTGCAACAATTCCAAAGAGGAATGAAGCTGGACCTAGGAGTTCATGCTTCCCCAGATATGTAACTCTTCCTGACCCCTTGGACACCTCCCTACCCTAAATCCTGAAGAACATGGGTCAGGGTTGGTCTCAGAGCCCTCTAAGAGCCCTGTGCCTCGCAGGTGCTCAGTGGGCATCTGCTGAGTGAGGATGCAGCAGTGTAGACAGTGGGTACCCATGTTGGTGGGTGACTTGTTTAATGAGCACAGAGAGGTTGGTGTGACCTATATTCTGGGGCAAGGTGGTATGAGGTGGGGCTGTGGAAGCTACCTGTGGGGCCCATTAAGTGGCCACCAAGCCATCCCTTTTGCCTGGAGGCTAGAGGAGAAAAACTCCAAAGTCTACAGTCCCAACAGGTAGTATAAAGGAGGCTGCAGGACAGACAATAGAGAAGGCTAGGGACTATTGCCTCAGCAGCAGTTGCTAAGGAGCTGGTGGCTACTCAGTCATGTAGAATCCAACATAGCATCTCCAGAGAAATAGGAAAACCAGAGTTTTATGGAAAACGACTAGACTTTTAAAAACAATCCACAGTGTGCGCCTAACAAAAAACCCATGTGGGCCTGCAGCCTGTGGAAGGTAGTCCAGCGAGGTTTCTAACGCCAGCACATGGCAATGACCAGAGTGAAGGATGGAGGGTGGGAGGAGGGTGGTGGCTGTGGGATGGCCCCCAGGGTGCCTTGGGGGAAGCCAGAGACTTTGTGGTGACCTTACACCCTGATTTCTGTAGGACCATCATTTGGATGAATGGACATAGAGATGGTGGACAGATGAGCGGTTAGTTGCCCTCACTTATCTCTGGCAGCCTCCTGGCCCCACCCTAGGCCAAGAAGGCCACAGACTAATAGGGGTCAGCCTCATGGAACAAGCAAAACCTGATGCAACATTTTCCAGCCTACGTTGTCACCAAATGAAATCACAGTGAGTTCACCTCAGCCTGTGTGCTGACCAACTTGGGGTCACTTGATCAGGGCGCTGTGCCTCTTAGGGCCTCCACATTCCCATGTTCTCTTAATGACAAAAGACTTTAGAGGATCCTGAAGAGGGACTGCAGCCCACTCCACCCCCCATCATCCCTCAACCCACTGCAAACTCACTTACTAGGAAAGGCCTCCTGCTCAGAATGCCGGGAGAGTCCCAGGCTCTGAGAAAATGAGACCCAGGTGCTGCTCAACTAATGGGGTGTCAGCCAGGCCAACGTTTTGCCAGCAGCTCCCCCATAAAGCCAGTTTCCATCTGCCTTCCTCTCCCACTGTCCATCTGTCCACTGAATTCCCTGCTTTTCTCCAGGCTTGAGGCTGCCATTGGCAGGAGATTGCAACCGGAACATTTCTGGATCTCACCTGCCAAGGGTCTGGGCAGGTGAATTCAATCTTCTAATTTCAATCTGAATTGAATTCAATCTGAATTCAATGTTCTAATTTCCAACAAGGGCCCTGGGAGACTGGATGGCTGTATGCGGGAAGATCGCACCAGTCTCACACACACCACCCTCCCATCCCTTGGCCCCTGGGGTCTGGCTTGGGCCTGGAGCCTCCAGGAATTGATAGACAACAGCTGGGAATGCAGAATGACCTGTGGAAAACCTCAGAGTCATCTTGTTTATACATCTCTGTAATTTCCAAATGAATGCTGGGCCCTCCCTTTGCTTTTCAAAGTTGTGAGGAAAGGAGGGAGCAGGGAAAAGGGAGGGGGAGAAGGACTGGCAATCATGTGTTGTTATTAGCTGCCTTCCAGGCACCCCGACTCATGGTGGCCCCATTGCTAATGGAATGAAATGACGCCTGGTCCTGTGACAAGTCCTTGATGGGTTGCAGCCATTGGGATCCATAGGTTTTTCATTAGCTGATTTTTCAAATATAGGTCACCAGTCCTTTCTTCCTAATCCATCTTCGTCTAAAAGTTCTGCTAGAACCTGTTTTGCATCAAAACACCATGCGAGCCTTCCATGATAGATTGCTCACGAAGTGGCTGGGAATCGGGCCTAGGCCTCTTTGCCCAGAGAGCAAGAATCTGACCACAGAGCCACCAGTGCCTCCAATGCTCTGTTGAGCACATTGATGGAAGTTCGACCTTGTTTCCCTTGCTGATGGGACACTCCATCTCCAGCAGAGACTGTATATTTCAAGAGAGCTTAGATTCTGTACAACGGTTCTATGGGCTTGGGGAAAAGATGAAAGTCAGCCCTATGGAGAAGCAGAATTTTTCAGAAGGCAAAAAATGTGAAGTGTCTACTACAATGCAGCAAAGTCAAGGTAGCCTAATTTACCTTGCTTATTAGGCAATCTGGTATTGAATAATGAATGCAAGGCTATGCCATTTATAAAACAAGGATCATTTTACTTCTTCCTTTTACTTTTGTTTTCTTTCCTAATTATCCTGATTAGGATAATAATGGACAGAATGGGAATGGCAAGAGGAGACATCTTTCTGTGTCTTTCCCCTGGTCTGAAGGAGAAGACATTCCATCCTTCTTTGTGGAGTTCGCTGAGCCAGGAGGCTTTTCAGAAGCAGCTTTTTATCACTTGCAGGAAGTTCCCTTTTACTCCCACCTACTTTGCTTCATGCTGTCATATGGCTGGAACCTGCTTCTCACTTTCAACGTAGTTTGTAAGTTATATGGAGGTGTCATTTGTAATACCTACTTTTACTTACAGTTCTGGAGGAGACATAGAGTGTCAGGGGAGCCAGCCCCTAACCTAGCATCAGAGATCCAGTAGGCTCAGTTGTACAGCGATAATAAGTAAAGATTATAGTAAAGTCATAGAAAATGAGAGATAGAAAGAATGGCGTCATCAGACACATTTCATGGTAGCACACTCACCTCCCAGACGGCCATGATCTCAACAGCCAGGGCCATGCACAACACAGGCAGGAAGCCGAGGAGCACTGGAGAGAGAAAGTTTATTACCAGCCAAGGTTTATATCTACTTTGAGGATGTGATGACAGGTAACCACACACCACAGGAAGGGGCTATAAAACAGGCATACACATCAAAGGAAGGGGATGTACAGTACGCCTAAGTGTCACACATACATAAGGGCATACATTTAACAAGAAGGGGAGGGACTAGGGGTATACATGTGACAAGAATGGCAGATCCTAGATTTATGATGGTGGCCTAACCTTGAACATCCTGGGGTGGGCTTGACCTCTCTGGGCTCCTACAAGAAGTAGTCTACCACTATTCCTATCAGAAGGGAGTGGACCCTACTTAGGGTGGGACAGACTATAAGTCTGATACCTCTAGGTGACTGATAACTCTTAGGAAGAATAACCCCTGACCTACTTTTGTTGCCCTCCAAGAGTATAGTCATTTGCCACCTGTAGCAAGTAGCTAAGTATGGTATATAACAGTTGGGCTGAAATTTGAAAGGCTAGCAGTTTAAAACCAACAGCCATTCGATGAGAGAAAAACAGAGCATTCTCCTTGTGTAACAAGCTGGAAAGTCAAAGGGCAATTCACCCGCACAGGATCACGATGACTTGCCATCAACTTGATGGCAGTGAGTTTGGTTTGATTTGAGGTTTGGTTTTCTCTCATCAAAACCCCAGAACAAACTCACTGCCATAGAGTCAATGCTGATTCATAACAAATCTGTAAGACAGAGTAAAACTCCCATCCCCCTCCCCCGAATATCTGAGGCTAGAAATCTTTTTTTTCTTTTCTTTTTTATGTATATCAGAGAGAGGTTTATACACAAGGGAAATGGAACATTAAGAAAGCATCCCAATCCAGTCTAGTCCAAGTTCACAAGTCCAATGTTAGCCCATATGTCCAATACCAATCCATAAGTCCTCTTCAGACTCATGAAGCACATGCAATGACATCAGGACAACCACAGGCCAGCAGGAGCAGAGTCTTGTGTATACAGGTGGTAGAAGCATCTCAGCACTGGCAGGAGTCTCCATGTGGGTTTTCTGACTTCAGAGGTCTGGTTCCATCAGGGTAGGCCCATGTGGCTTCTCCTCCAGGATATCTCCCAGGGAGTCAGTCTTGTGTCTGTCAGTAGAGTGTCTCCAAGAGACTGAGTCTGTAGTCTCTCACCTCCACAGGGGCGGGGGCGGGGGGGAATATTTTGATATGGGGCAGTCCTGTGCTTATGTTAATTTCATGATTGAGATGTAGGGGTGGAGTCTGGCCTGTTAATCTAGAGATAGCCATTGAGTAGCCAATGAGGCCCTCATGTGGGCATGGCTTTCTCCTGAGACTTCTGGGAAATCTTGCGATATTTCCCTCTTGGAGATGAGAAGCTATCTCCCCAGTTGTTGGGAATTAGTCTCAGAGACAACAAACTACAGACAAGACAAGATGGCAACATCCCAGGAGCTGGAGGAGCCAGAGGGGAAGCCACACGGCTTTACTCTGATGGAACCAAATCTCCGAAGCTGGAGAAGCCACGTGGTGACCCTTGCCAGCGATGAGTTGCTTCTACCACCACTGGATGCTGTTGATGGACCATGAGCCCTGGAAATGAGGAGCCATGAGGGGACCCCTGCCAGCGCCGGGCCTCTGCACCCACTGGCCTGTGACTTCCTGAGTCAGAAGGAGACATTATAGACTGATATCAGGCATATGGGCTAATATCGGACTTATGATTTTGTACTAGACTGGATTGGATTGGCATGCTTTATTAATGTTCTATTCCTCTTATATATAAACCATACCCTTATATCCATATGCGTGTCTATGTATTTGTTTCTCTAGTCTACCCGGACTAATACATGAGATTTCCCAGAGTTCTCAGAAAAAGCCACTCCTTCATAGTGGTCTCATTGGCTATCTCCAGATTGACAGTCTAGACTCCACTCCTACACTCCCAGTCCTGAAACTGACACCAAAGTACAGGACTGCCACAATCACCCCTTGTCAATTTCACACTTCCACATGATTCTGTAACCATATGTAATTTTCAAACAAACAATAATAGAATCATATCTGTACTAAAATATTTATGATTCAACATGTACCACCACCATTTAAAAATGACATTCTATAAGTGAACAAAACAAAAAATATCCCATGTCTTACATTGCAGTTAAGTAACACCCACACCTTAATCCTTTAATTCTATGAATATATATTTCCCCCACCTATGAGAGTGTGTAAGCCAACTACTCCGTGCCTTTATCCTCTCAATTTTTGGTATCCAATTTCTAGATTGCCCACTTACATCAACACAGTGCTCTGAGGAGACATATCTTTCGACGTGAAGAATCTTCATTCCAGTTGGAACCTTGTGTGGTGCACAACCATAAGCAAAGTCAAATCAGTACAGGCCATCCATAAAGTCAGCAGCAATATGCACCAGTTCACAGGCTCAAATAGTTTCCTTTCCTCTGATTGGGTTCTGGTCAATTCAATTTGGGCTGTGTCACTTAGTTTCACCAGGGTAGCTATTGGTCCCTATAAATCTTTATGGGAGCAAAACCCCTGTTCTTTCTCCTACAGATTGTCTGGTAGATTCAAACTGCTGACCTTGCAGTTGACAGCAAAGTCCATAACTCATCATGCTGCCAATACTTTTCTCTTTCTTATTTAATTATTTTATTGGGGGCGCATACAACTCTTATCATAATCACTACATACATCTATTGAATTCAAACCACAGTTGTTGCCACCATCATTCTTTAAACATTTTCTTTCTACTGAAGCCCTTGGCATCAGCTCCTCATATTTCCCTTCCCTCCCAACTCCCGCTCCCTCATGAATCCTTGATAAACAATAAATTATTATGATTATGTCATATCATCCACTGTCCAATGTCTCCCTTAACCCACTTCCCTGTTGTCTGTACCCCAGGGAAGGGGTTATATGTAGATCCTTGTAATTGATTCCCCCTTTCTACTCCACTTTCCCTCTACTCTCCCAGTATTGCCACTCTCAGCACTGGTCCTGAAGGGAACATTTGTCCTAGATTCCCCATGTTTCTGGTTCCTATCTGTACCAGTGTACATCCCCAAGTGTGTTAGTCTAGGTAGACTAGAGAAACAGATTCATAGACACGCATATGGATATAAGGGAAAGGTTTATATACAAGAGGAATGGAACATTGAGAAAGCATCCCAACCCAGTCCAGTCCAAAGTCATAAGTCCGATATTAGCCCATATGTTCTATACCAGAGTATAAAGTCTCCTTCTGACTCACAAAGTAGTTGCAGTAGAGATGTCCCAGTACTGCAGGGGTCTCCACGTGGCTGCTCATTTCCAGGGTTCAGGGTCTAGCAGCAGTATCCATTGAGGGTAGGAGCATCTCAGTGCTGGCAGTGGTCTGTCTGTGGCTTCTCCTGCCCCAGAGGTCTGGCTCCTCCATTTTCGAGGAATCAGGATCGATCACATGCTGTCATCTTGTCTTGTCAGTAGACCAACTCCCAGAGACTGAGAGTCAAGTTTCTCTTCTCCAGTTGAGAAATACCATGAGACTTCCCACAATTCTCAGGAGAAAGCCATGCCCACACAAAGACCTCATTGGCTACTCATTGTCTATCTCCAGATTAACAGGTTAGACTCCACCCCTACATTCCTTTCATGAAATTGGCATCACGAATACATGACTGGCACATCAAACTCTGGCTAGCCAGATTTGTAAGGTAGAACTAGAATTGTGATAGTGGGGAAAATGGGAGTGGGTGGGAGATAAAACATTTAAGAACTAGAGGAAAGTTGCATGCTTCCTTGTTGCTAAACTGGAACAGTTGACTGCCTCGTCCTCTCCCCACGACCCTTCTGTAAGGGGATGTTGCTTCACCTACCAATGGGCTATGAATCCCCAATCTGTACTCCCCCTCAGTTGTAATGATATAATTTTTAGCTCTTTGATTGCTGATACCTGATCCCTTCGAGATCTCATGGTCATTTGGGCTGATGTGCTTCTTTCATGTGGGTTTTGTTGCTTCTGAGGGAGATGGTCTCTTGTTTACCTGCAAGCCTATACACTGTATGTTTTGATAGCCAGGCACCATCAGCTTTTTTCATCACATTTGCTTATGCACACCTTTGTCTTCAGCAATCATATCAGGAAGGTGGGCACACAGTGATATGGTTCTTTGATGTCTGATACCTGTTCCCTTCCACATCTTGCAGTCATTCAGGTTGGTGTGCTTCTTCCATGTGAGCTTTGTTGTTTCTGAGCTAGATGCCTGCTTGCTTACTTTGAAACCTTTAAGACCCCAGATGCTATATCTTTTGATAGCCGGGCACCATCAGCTTTCTTCACTACTTTTGCTTATACACATATTTGTCTTCAGTGATTGCATCAGGAAGGTGACTACATGGAATGCAAATTTAATAGAACAAAATGTCCTTAAATTGAGAAAGTACTTGAGTAGAGGGCCAATGCCCTTCTGCTGTCTTAATACTAACCCTATAAATACATGCGTGCAGATCTATTTCCACATCATCATATATAAATATATTTGCCTATGTGTGTGCCTGTATTTAGACCTCTATAAATGCCTTTACCTCCCAATTCTTTCCTCTATTTCCTTTAACTTTCCCCTTGTCCCACTATCATGCTCAGCCTTCAAGTGGGTTTCAGTAATTTCTTTCTGTTACATTACTCTTGATCAATCCCTATCAGGCCACTCACACCCACCTTCTCACTGATTTTGGGTCACTTGTTCCATTAGCCCTGGATTGTTCATCACCACCTTCTTTCCCTCACCTCCCCATCTCCCATGTCCCTCCAGACCATCAGTCCCATTGTTTTCTCCTCCAGAGTGTTCATCCAGCCTATCTTATCTAGATAGACTAGCAGAGATAATAATATGTACCCAAAAAAAGGCACCATAAGATGAAGTGACCAAAGAAAACAAAATGATGACAACAACAACAAAACCCAATGACCAGAAAAAATATGTAAATAAGTAAAATAATAATAATAAAATAAAAACCTGTAAATAGTTCCAGGTGTGTTCATTGACCTCCAGGAGTTTTCCCTGCTTGAATCCGATGGGGTTCCATATCCTGGCCCCAAAGTATGTCCTTGACACTCTCTCAGGAACTACATGCTCTGCTCTCCTTGCTGCTCTGCTGCATACCCATAGTGTTTTCCCTTGGTATAGTGGGGTCAGGCAGGTGCAATCCCGACCCTGCTTCTCCATTGTTCTTGGGTCAGCAAGGAATGTCTTGTTTCATAGTGGGGCTGCCCACATGGTCCTCTCTGTACATTGGCTGTTCTGAGTAAGGATACCATCCCCAAGAATCAGTGGACCAGGATGCACTCCACTCTCTCTTCCTCCCCCTCATTTGTTCTTGTGTTCTAAGGTCAGACATACCCCTCTCCCAAAGCTGCAGCTTCAGGGCTGTCCTTCAAAGCAAACTCCCCTGAGGGGAGAGGTGACTGTCCACATACATACACATCCTGGAACACTAGGTTTAAGTTTGGTCCTTCTTTCCCTGTGGAGATATAAACAATACCCTCCCCTTCAGCGGGTTAGTACTCCATTCCCCCTGTACACATCATCTCCCACACCCACTCCCCACACTGCTCATTTGGCTACCATATGTAGCCCTGGTTTGGGTCTGACTCATGCCATACTACATGGGCCTCCCCCCAGGAACTTCTGTATACAGTAGCTTTTTCTCTATGCCCCTTTTGCATTTTTTAAAGCTTACCTCAACAGACTCATGTGGTACATGTCCTTTTGCACTTGGCTTATTTCACTTCACATAATTTCCTCCAATTCTTCCCATGTGGTGATGTGCTTCATACGTTCATCACTATTTTTCAGCGATGCGTAGTACTCCGCTTTATGTATGTGCCTCAGCTTTTTAATCCTTTCATCGGTTGATGGAAATTTGGGTTGTTTCCAACTCCTTGCAATTGTGAACTGTGCTGTGATTACCACTGGAGCACAGATGTCTGGCTGTGGTTTATTGCTTGCCTCTTCTAGGTATATATGCCAACTAGGGGGATTGCTGGGTCATATAGTAACTCAATTGCCATCTTTTTTAGATATTGCCAGATAGATTTCCATAGTGGCTGTACATACCTAAAAGTCCATCAGCTGTGGATGAGAGTTCCTATCTCCCCACAGTCTCGCCAACACTTGTTGCTTTCTGAGTTTTTAATTGCACTATCCTTGAGGGTGTTAGGTGATATGTCATTGTTGTTTTCATTTACATTTCTCTCTTGGCTAATGATCGGGAACATTTTCTCATATGTTTATTGGCCATTTGGATTTCTGCCTCTGTGAAACTTCTGTTCAGGTCCTTTGCCCACCTCCTCAGTTGGCAGCCAGTTTTGTTCTTTTTGAAAGCTATCTGAGTATTGTAGATTTTAGTAATCAGGCCTTTGTCTGATGTGTCATTGCCAAAAATTTCCCAGTCTGTCAGCTCTCTAATTACTCTCTTGGTGAATTCTATCGATATACACAGGTGTTTTATCTTCAATATATCCCACTTGTCAATTTGAACCTCCTCTGTGTTTGTGTCTATTCCTATTTCGGATAGTTCATATATTCCCTGTACCAAAGTTCTAAGGTTGGTCCCAATTCCCTCATTGATGGCCCTAATAGTTTGGGTTTTTCCTTGGAGGTCTGTAACCCACCTTAAATTTATTCTTGTGCATGGAGTGAGGGAGGGGTCTTGTTTCATTTTTCAAGAGGTAGATATCCATTTTTTTCCAGCACCACTTGTTGAAGAGGGCATCTGCTTCCCATTTGATATTTTTGGGAGACTTATCAAAAATCAGTTGTCTGTATATTGATGATTTCTGGGTTTTCAGTTCTCTTCCATTGGTCTGAATATCTATCATTATGCCAGTACCACACTGTTTTGACCACTGTAGCTGTAGAACATGTGCTAATGTCACATAACGCAAGCCCCCCATTGTGTTCTGCTTCTTGAGGAGTTCTTTGCTAATTATGGGCTTCGTCCCTCTCTGTGTGAAATTAGGAATCATTTTTTTTCCCATTTCTTTAGAGAAAGATGAGGATAATTGTATCGAAATTGTATTAAACTAATATGTTTATTGTGCCTTGGGTAGAACTGACATCTTTACTATATTGAGTCTTCTAATTAATGATGGGATATTCTTCCATTTGTTGAGGTCACTCTTGGCTTCTTGTAATAGTGTTCTGCAACTTTCTGCAATAGTGTTCTACTTTCTCGTAGATCTTTTGTTCTTTTAGTCAGGTATATACCTAGATATTTCGATTCATTCTTGGCTCTTGTGAAGGGCATAACACTTTTTTATCTCCTCTTCTGTGGTCTTATCCAATATGTATAGTAGTCTGATAGACATCTCTTTGTTGGTCTTGTATCCTGTCACTTTGACATACTCTTCTATTGTTTCCAGCACTCCCCTTGTGGAGCTTTTGGGATTTTCCATACATAAAATCATATCATCTGCAAATGACAATAGTTTCACCTTTTTCTTTCCCAGGCAAATACCTTTGATGTTTTTTCTTTGCCTTATGCTGTTTGATAAAACCTCCAGTATGATATTAAATAAGAGTGAGGACAAGGGACATCCTTGTCTGGTCTCCTTTTTCAATGCAATTGTGTTCTTCTTTTCTCCATTGACTACCAGGTGGGCTGTTGGTTTTTCATATATAGCTTGTATTATCTTGAGGAATTTTCCTTCAATTTCTATTTTCTCAGGTGTCTTAATCAGGAATTGGTGTTGAATGTTGTCGAATGCTTTTTCTGTGTATATGTGGTTCTTATAATTTTTCATGTCAATTTGGTGAATGATTCTACTGGTCTTTTGTATGTTGAATCATCCCTGCTTTCTGGGTATGATCCCCACTTAGTCATGGTGAGTTATTTGCATTCTATTGGCCAATATTTTATTAATGATTTTTGCATCAATGCTCATTAGGAATATTGGTCTGTAGTTCTCGATTCTTGTGTGATTCTTACCCAGTTTCAGTATCAGTGTTACACTAGCTTCATAGCAGGAGTTTTGGAGTTTGCCATTTTTTTCTATGTTTTGGAAGAGTTTGTATAGAATTGGTGTCAGTTCTTCCCTGAATGCTTGGTAGAATTCTCCTGTAAAACCACAGGTCCAAGGGAATTTTTTGTTGGCAATCCTTTGATAACCATGTCTATTTCTTCTATTGCTATTGGTGTGATGAGATTCTTCACAGGGATAGCCTAGGGAGGGATTGTTTTTCCAAGAATTTTTCCATGTCTTCCAAGTTGTTGAATTCCTTGCTGTATAGTCCTTCACAGTACTGTGTAATTATCCTTTTGGTTTCATTAGGGTCAGTTGTAATGTCCCTCTTTCATCCCCCATCCTTGCTATTGAAATTTGTTCCCTCCTTTCTGCCAGTGGTTTGTCAATTTAGTTTATCCTTTCAAAGAGCCAACTTTTAGCAGCATTAATTTTTTCCATAGTTTGCTTATTTTCCCTCTCCTGGATCTCAATTCTGATTTTTATTATTTCCTTTTTTTAGCTATTAGTAGGATTGTCCTATTGACTCAAATTTTGTGGCAGCATATCAGTTATGAGACACTCTTCTTTTTTCAGGTGTGCATGTATTGTTATGAAGCTTACTCTCCTAACTGCCTTTGCTGTATCCTCTAAGTTTTGGTATGTCATGTTTAAGTATGGAATGTCATGTCATTCTTGTTGGCTTCTAGAAATTTCCTAATTTCATCTCTGATCTGGGCCAGTATGCACTCCTTTTGTAATAGTGATTTATTCATCCTTCTATTATTTCCTCTTGTTTTCTTCATCTTCCTTTTTTTTGATTTTCAGCCTTATGGCACAGTGGTAAGAGTCTGTATGATATCAATGTGCTTGAATTTATGTAGATTTGCCTTATGCCCCAGCATGTTGTCTATCTTCCAGTATGTGCCATACTTGAAAAGAATGTGATTTTTTTTTTTGTATTTGGATGAAAAGCTCTGTAGATAACTATCAAGTCAAATTGTGCAATTGTAGTATTTAGATCTCTAGCCTCCTTGTTGAGTTTCTTTCTATTTGATCTATCCTTCTCAGAGAGTGATGTATTCAAGTCGCCCAATATAATTGTTGAGACTGTGATTTCTTTTTCATCTTTTGGAGTGTTTGGTTGACATATTCAATGGGTCTCTCATTCGGGGAATATATGTTTAAAATGCTTATTGGTTCATTTTCTACTGTTCCATTTAGCATTATATAGTGTCCTTTCTTATCTCTTTTTGTAGTTTATACTTTGAGGTCAATTTTATATGAGATTAGGATTGCTACCCCTACTTTTTTTTGAATTGTTGTTTGCTTGGTATGCCTTTCTCCAACCTTTGATGCTCAGCTTATTATTGTCTGTAGTCTTGAGATGTGTCTCCTGTGGGCAGATTGATGAGATGTGTTTTCTAAGCCAGTCAGCTAGCCTGAGTCTTTTGATGACTGAGTTCAGTCGTTGATATTTAGGGTTATTATCTCCATCTGTGGAATATGCAATGTCATCTTATACATTTTTGTTGGGTGTTTTCCTATCTCCCTTTCTTTTCAGTGTGTTGTGCATGTGTGTGTGAGAGTTAATCATTCTTGACTCCTTTCCACCCTTAAGCCAAACCTATCTTCAGGGCAGTTTTCTCTTTGTTGCCCTCTGGGTGAGGTTGTTCTATGTGACGGTCTTCTATTTCTGTTTGATGAGCACTGTTCTTCTTCCCATATTGGGTCAGGCAGGATCTTTGGTAGGGCTGGGTTTCTTCCAACATATTCTTTGAGTTTTTTCCTTGTCTGGGAAAACTCTTACTTCTCCATCTATTTTGATAGATAATTTGGCTGAGTAGAGTATTCTTGGGTTTGCATTGTTTTTCTTCGTTTTTTGGAAATATTACTCCACTCTATCTTCTTCTTCATAGTGTCTGCTGATAGGTCTGAGCACATTCTTATTTGGGAACCTGTATATGTGAATGCTTGTTTTTCCCTAGCTGCTCTCATGATTTTCTCCTTTGCCACAAAGTTGGATAGTTTAACTATTATGTGCTTCAGTGGCTTCTTAGGAGTCTAGCTGGTGTTCTTTCAGGCTCCTGAATGGTTGTCTGCTTTTCATTCATGAAGCTGGGGACATTTTCCTCCAAGAATTCTCTGACTATTGTTGGAAGACTCCTCTGGTAATCCAATTATTCTGATGTTCTTCTTTAAAGCATCAGACATAGCTCTTACATTTTCTTCAGTTTCTCAAGTGATCTCATTATACTATTGTTCGCATTTGTTAAAGTCTGCTTGGCTATCCTCTATTTCACAGGTACAATTTTCTGCTTCCTCCAGTGGATTTGCAAAGTCCTTGAGTCTGCTGCTGGTTTTTGTTACCTAGTCCTTATGCCAGGTGTATGGATTTTATCTCTATCATTTCATCTTTTTTCTATATTGTTCCTCCTCATATTCTGTATGACTCCAAGCAACATTCTGAAATTTTCTTTCTGTGGTATATCAAGGTCTGCTTCCTTTATGCACATCGTTAGCTTCAAGACACCTTCTGCCATTTCATTTTGTATCTCCTGTTTTTTCATTGAGATTGTTGGGGCTGATTACTGTTTCCATTACATTGTTGAAGAATCAGGTGTCATTTTCCAGGGAGTCAAAGAGCACTGGCTCTCCTGGGAGAGCCATAGAAATGTGTCTTTGAACTTCCTGTGACTAATTTCACTATGGAATTAACCTACCACTTTATCCTCCTGTGTCTTGACTCTAGTGAACCAATATTCTGTTATTTGGAATGCAAGTTGGATGGTCCCCTCAGCGACCACTCATTTGATTGCTGTGGACCCACAAGGATAGTGCTGTACTGTGTAATCTCAGTAGAAGCTGTGATGGTGTTTCCTACGGCAGCTTGGGGCACTGCAGGGGGCATGCATGGGTTCCTGTTGCAAGGGGAGTGCCACAGAAGGTCGGTGGGTTGCCTGCTTTTGTGTAGAGCATCCTGAATGATGGGTGGAATTGCTCTGATCAGGTTGCTGCAGAGCTTGGGCAGTGGTACCCACAGCAGTGTGGGAATTTTGGCTAGTGTTGGCTGAATAGTCTTAGGCTGTGTGAAGTACTAAGGCATGCAGGAGAAAGTTCCCTCAGTCAGAGGACAGATAGGAGCTCTCCCAGCCACACAGGCAGGAATCCCCCTATGAGAAGTTGGGCAGAATATCCCCAGTGGAGGGTGGTGGACTTTTCCAGCCTTGGTCTACACTACACAGGGTGGGGCTCTCCTGGCTAAGTGTAGCAGGGATAATTGCCCTTGGCTAAGGGGAGTGGTCTGGAGGTCCACAATGGTGCGTGAGGCAAAATGGAAGAAACAGAGAGGAAAAAAATACCCAAGAACTAAGCCTGCTGAAACTGTGGGAGGATAGAAAGAAGAGAGGGAACCCAAAGTGACTATATAACTGAGCCCTAATTCCTGACCTTGGAGCTGCAAGGGTTTAATCCCTGCCCGTGCTGGCAGAAAGCTGTAGCTCTGTTGAGATAAAGCCCCTGTGCTAGCTCCAATTGATCCCAGCTCCAGTGCCAGAGGAGACAGGGGCAGGACTAGGGTGAAACCCTAGCTGACCTTCACCGTGGTAAGCCAAAAACCCCTAGTCCCTCAAAACCTTGTAGATCTGTGCCTACTTATCTTTATGCTGTGCCTCCTGTGGTCCTGCAGTGTTGAATTTCCCTCTTAGTAACTCATTTGGGCTGATTTCTGTGGAGTCCCTCTGGTCTGTGTCACTCAGTTGCCATCTTCCTGGCAGTCTGAAAAGTACTTCTTGTTTTAAAGGTTTCTCTTACACAACTATGAGTGTCACTGGGTTTATTTCTCTAGTCAACCTCGACAGTACTTTTCTTTCACACCCCCCTACCTCCAATGCCCTTGCCACAGTTTCCTCTTGGAGAATTCCCTCCACTCTCAACACAGTTTATACCCTCTTCATCATCATCCACCAGAGGATATATATGAGAGTACAAGTTGTGGGGACATGCTAGAGAAGTCTTTCTGAAGGAATGAGTATTTGAGCTGGGACTGTATTAAAAGGATGGATAGTATATTGCCAGGGAATTGGAGGATATCAGTTTGTGTAAAGAAATCTCCAGCTGAGCCCTGCCACTAATGGGAATTGAGTCAGGTCCTGGAGACATAGCCTTGATTATTATTGTAAGGGGTCTTCTCCTTGCTGACTGAGTCTATGCACTTAAAATGATTTTGGATGCTTCAGGTTTCCTTGCTCAAGATGACAGGGACTAGCCTCATGTGGCTTTAGCTGTAAATTTGTTTAAATTAATTAGCATTAGAAATTCACTTCCTATTTTGTTCCAGACACATTGCAAGTTTTCAGTGGTTATTTGTGGTTAGTGACTACCATAACAGTACGTTTTCATCATGAGAGAACGTGACATTGAACAGCATAACTCTAGTGCTAAAGGGAGTGAAGAGGTCATTAAAGAGGATGACTGAGAAGCTTGGACCATGTTGGGAATTGGTGTACCAGTTCTGACTCAACCACTCACAGCTCTATAACTTTTGGGATCAATTGCTTCCTCTCTTTGATCTTCTCATTGTCAAGAAAAAGTAATTGCTGGGCAAGGGGAACCTATAACCCAGCTGGTGGCATGGTGGTTAAAGTGATTGGCTACCAACCAGAAGGCTGATAGTTCAAACCTATCAACTACTCCATGAGAGAATGGTGTGACAATCTGTTTCCATAAATATGTACAGCCTTGGAAACCTTATAGGGCAGTTCAGTACTGTCCCAGAGGATCAGTATGAGTCACAGTCAACCAGGCAGATGACAGTGGGTCTGACCAGTCTTCCAGAGAAGGATAAGATAAGGAAGCCATTTTTTTGCCCAAGATGTGGAGAAAGCCCAGTACATTTGGAATTCTGGAATTCCCCAGTCAGACCCTCACAGGCAAGTCACCTGGCCTCCACATCTATGAGGACAGCTTCAAGTAGGGTGAATAAGAGGAACTCTCAAGTGTTCTGAAAGAAATTACTTTGGAGAAAGAGAGAAGACCAGAGACAACAGGACAGATAAAGTGGGGACAGTCAGGATGAATACAGTTGAAAGTGTTCACTTGTCATTGAATCTCTCAGAAGCTACTGAACATTAGTATGCACTGGGGATCCCAGACATTTCCCAAACTGATGAGCCACAGAATCAGGTTGTTGCTATTTCTAACTCACCCAGGGAATGCTCCCCAATCGCACAGGGTCCCCAGTCTCCAGGGAGGAGGAGCTGTCCCATACAGCTCCATAGTTGCTTCTGAGAAGCGCAAGACCTAACAAAGAAATTGAAAGATGGGAGTTGGATCATCTTAGAGGTTGCTTCAAGGGTGAGAAGCACATGTGAAGAAAGGGGAGAGTTCACAAGCTTTGGATGGAAAGATCCTGACGTCGACATTCTCAAATGCACCATTGCTTGTCCTTAGAACAACTCCAATGTAGAAACTTACACAACTCCCAAGCATTTCCAAAATGGTCACTGGGTGGTGCAATCCCAAGGAAGGAGATTCAATACACTCACAGGTGTCTAGAAAAAGAAGACTGGTGATCTACCTCTAAAACAATAGCGACTGAAGCTTCAGGGAGCACAGTTCTGCCCTGACACTTTGGGGATTGCCATGAGTTGAAGGTGAAAGGCTGGCACCTGGTAATTCGCAAATAGTAGAGCTGGGATTGGAACTCCAGATGCTTAAGTTCAAAGCCCATAGCCTAATTCCTCTGCCTCAGTGAGTCTTAAATGGCATAATCCTGGAGTCCATAATGAGAGAACCAACTACGTAGGGCAGCAGTTCTCGACCTGTGGGTCACAACCACTTTGGGGGTCAAAAAGTCCTCTCACAAGGATAGCCTGATTCTTACCTAGCAAAATTAAAGTTATGAAGTAGCAATCAAAATAATTTTATGGTTGGGGGGGTCACCACAAAACTGTATGAAAGAACTGCAGCAATAGGAAGATTGAGAACCACTGGCCTAGGGCCTTTAAATCTAATGTTGTCAGCATCTAGCTTTTTTCTGGAACTGAGAGGAGCTCTTTTAAACGGAACTCAATCCTCCCCCCCACCCCCACCATCTCCCTCCACTGATGATTAAAGAACTCCTCACAGCATGTCTAAAATAAGTCTACATCGCTGCCACCTCCCACCCGGTACTCCCCCGAGAATCTCCAGCACTTACGAGGCCAGAATTAAACCTGAGACTTCAGGAGTGAATTTCGTAACTCTGACATCTATGTCCACGGCCCTGTGCCTGGAGACCAGAGGCAATGGCTAGAGACAGAGAGCACTGGACCGCAGGCAGGGGTGGAGGCCAGGGGTAGACAAAACAGTGAACTCGATGAGTGTGGATGGGCCATGATGGATTGGGCAATGCCCACATTAGGAACCCATGTTATGTGTGATCAGTTGTATGCTTGTACCAAGCATTGGGAAAGAAGGGCAGATAAAAAGAGGAAGGGCCTGAAGGAGATGGATGAACACAGGGGCAGCAACAATGGACTCCAGCATAGGAAAAGTTGTGAGGGTGGTACAAAACTGAGCATGCTTCATTCTGCTGTGCATAGGGTCTTTATGGGTTGAACCTACTCAACGCCATCTAACACGAATCAGTTTAAGATATTGAACTTCTCAGATAGAAATTGGGCCTCTACTCAAGTACCCCCTCAACACAAGAACAGTTTGTTCTAATAA
>PVJH01013023.1:0-62058 GCA_004026705.1 Nesogale talazaci | reverse complement strand
GGCCTGGTCGGGATTAAGCAAGGACAATGAATCTATGAGGAAACACTGAAACGCCAATGAAGGTGGAACAAGATGGTGGGACAGGAGGGAGATCGAAGGAAATAGAGGAAAGAGCTAGAAGGCAAAGGGCACTTGCAGAGGTCTAACATAGGTATGTCCATACATAAATACAACTATCTGTTATAAGGTGGGAATAAATCTAAGAACATATCTATAGGCCAAATATTAGGGCAGCAAGTGGACCTTGGGCCCTCACTCTGGTGCTCCCTCAATGCAAGAACACTGTTCTATGAATCTGGTATTCCTCGAGGCTCACTGGCCCAACATGATCACTGAAGTAAAATGGGTGCATAAGCAAATGTGGTGAAGAAAGATAATGGTGCTCAGCCATCAAAGGATATGTCATCTGGAGTCTTAAAAGCCTAAAGATAAACAATAGACCATCCACTTGAGAAGAGACCACACCCACACAGAAGAAGCACAACATGGCCACACGGTGGTGAAAGGTCTAGGCAATAGACATCAAACGGGGGGGGAACACATATCAATGTGTGCACACACCCCGAAGGTGCCCACTGAGGACATGTGGGAGCATGAGCAAGAGTGGTGAAGAAAGCTGATGGTGCCCAGCTATGAAAAGATATAGCATCTTGGGTCTTAAAGGCTTGAGCATAAACGAGCAGCCATTTAGCTCAGGAGCAACAAAACCCACATAAAAGAAGCTCACTTGCCTGTGCAATCATTAGGTACTGAAACAATCAGGCATCAGGCATCAAAGAACAAAAATCAAAATCAATGAACCAATTAACTCCCAATATCTCTGAAGACAAATGGATAGAGGCAAACAGGGTAGAAGAAAAGATGGTGCCCAGCTACCAAATGATTGAATGTCTAGAATCTCAAAGACTTGAAGTCGCCATTCAGCATGGAGTCAGCAAAGTCCACAGGGAAGAAGCACACCATCAAGTGTGATGAAGCGGGCCCAAAGGGAGCAGATACTGAGCATCAAAGAACAGGAATCACTTCATTATGAGTAAGGGGAGGGGCAGGGTGGGGACCTAAGGCCCACTGGTGGGTAATTGGCCACCCCTTTACAGGGGAGCTATGGGAAGGAGACAGACTAGTCAGAGTGTAGCCAGGCAGTGATGATGCATACAAGTTTCCTCTAGTTCCTGAGGTCTCCCTACCCCCCAACCATCATGATCCCAACTCTACCTTGCACATCCAGATGGACTGGAGAAGGTACACTCGTGGAGACGGGGGCTGGAGATAAGGGGAAATCAAGATGGATGAGCCCCCTCGGGCCGGTGGTTAGATTGGAACTACCAGATGGGTGGAGAGAAGATGGGGTTGACAGAACCAACTGCAAGGATCTACATATGACCTATCTGGAGGACGGGCATGGGGGAGTGGGCTGAGAGAGGTGTCGGGCAGGGTAACATATGACAGAATAATAATAATTTATAAAGTATTGAGGGTTGATGGGGGAGGGGGAGCAGGGGAACAGGGGAGGGGTTGGAGGAACCGACACCAGGGGTTGGGGGAAAGGGCGGATGTTTGGAGAATGATGACGGCAGCGGACGTGCGAGGGTTCTTGTCACAGTATGTTTATTTATGTATTGGAAAAATGATGTACAAGCCCCTAATAAAATGATTTTGATTAAAAAAAAAATAAATCTAGAAAAAAAAAAAGAGTAGGGTTGTGTCAAAAGGACACAGGTGGCAACCTAAAGGCCAACAAATGACCAAAGATGGGACAACTGGGGCACCAATTAGACCGGAATGAGACAATCTACATTTATAAAACACAGCAGATTGCATGAAACAACATACTGACTCATTCCATGCTCAATAGGGTACCAACTTATTTTCAAAATTGACACATAACAGGGAAAATCAAGTATGCTTTTATTTCATCTAACAAATATGGCAGCTCTCTCTAGAGACTTTGTGAAACAAAGTTCTTGATAGAATTCCAGGTTTCTTTAAAAAAATGCAGTACAAAGAAAGACGTTATAGGTAACTCAGTTGGGTGAATAATCAGATTAGCAAGTTTCCTTTCTTGATTTCTTTTTTCACATTTTACAGTTAAAATGTAAACTTACATGCCAAAAAATACCTTAAAATAACACAAGTATCTAACAGAAATTTTTATCAGAAACTTACAAAACAGCTGAACTGAAGATCAAGCTCATTTCATGATCATCTTCTTGAAGCACTGAATTTATTCTCTTTCCAGTTGCTTTACTTATAGACGTCTTAAGTTTCTTAGCTAGCTTTTTTGGTGTGTTGATCATAGAAGATTCTTCTGTACAGCAACTATACACTTCCACCTTTATTTGAAAGTCTGGCCCTGCTTCATTACTAAGAACAAGGGCACAAATAATGTCAGACATTAAACTCAGCACAAAATAAACTTATAACACTCTTTGATGTTTCCATAACATTTAAAATCAGCATTTGAAGTTTAGTTTATTCATAAACACATTAATTAAACAGAATCTCCCAGTGTTTATTTTATATCTAAATGGCCTGTAGTTTCAACAATGTTTAAAGCTATCAGTTTCTAAAACTAGGGCACTCTTGACTCTCTAATGCATAAAGACATATTAATTAAAGAAGAATGAAATAACCTGGCCATCTTGTAATTCCTTTACTTCTCCTTACATTTCCTATACTATTGCCGCGCTTAAGGAATTTTCACTATATTATGATTTCCTGAAATGACTCATTTTCTAAAACTCTATCTATTGAAATCTTTGGTGTTCATTTCTCCTTCATAAACATTTACAGCTGTTCCCCAACACCCACCATATTTTTGTGCCAAAGAACTATATAGAACATGCCACTGATTGGTAAAAGGAGGTGGAGGATTTGAGAAAAGACAAAGGGATCTATATGAGGGAGCTTCACAAAGCCCATGGGAAATTTTCTAGTATATTTGAATTCCATTTTCCAGAAACTTTTTAAAGCTCCCTTGTATTTCAAGCCATGCGCTTTTTATAGACAGGGGCTGTCTTGGTGTTCTGTATTCTTCATCCAGCTGGGGGCCCGCATGACAGAAGTACTCAATCAATACACCTGCAATCGGCAACCAGAAATTCTGCCACTTTTATAGACACAAAGATCCGCTTTGCCTCTTTCCAGAAACAGTGAACCACCTTCACTTTCAAAGATGGTGGTCATGTTACTAACAATACCATAGATTTTAAACCACAAGGGGTCCATCAGCGGCAGCAGATGTTGTCTGTAGACAGAAGACCCATCAGTTTCAGAGATTCTAAAAACGCAGCATGGACGGTCTAAGATTTAAATGGCCAATCCATATTTTGGACAATTCCAAGAAATAACTTCCAGATATTTTTATAGTTTACTATTTGGCAACTTCTAAACCTCCAGTATTCCTGGTAATGACTACCAAATGTCAATATTTAGAGGAAAACCGGGGATTCATAAATATTGAATACTCATTAAAAGAAACAATCATCATAACAAAAAGCATATTTTTAAACATTTAAAACATTTGTCAGCAGTTATTTTTGAAACAATTAAAATATTTACAGAATATTTAAAAAATTATAAATCATGTGCTATCTTGCAAAGTAATCTGTATTGTTCTTCCCTGAAAAAAAGCAAAACAAACAAAAACCCTGATTTTCATCTTTGTGTTAAAGACAAAAAAATACCAAAGTGTGTGTGGGATGGGGGTGGGGGGGAGAGAATCTCAGTCACAGAGTGATCTTGGTGGGGAAAAATGTATTACTAATGAAAATGGGAATAAATATGTTCAGATATTAAGGAAATTAATTTTTTAGTCTAAATTACCTCAACATTGGGGGATACTTTAGGAAGCGTCAATAAATTCCTTTGGTGCCATGTAGCTGGTCCATAAGAAGGGCTACGTTATTGTTAAGCAGCCGGAACAATGCATTTTATTTTTCTGTGTTATACAGTTACTATGGGACACGAAACAAAGCCATAAAATAGAGTTTGCACTAGTTGTTTTTGCTGTTGTTATGTGAGTAGCAAAACTAGTCCTAATGAATCACAACTGTATAGCTCCACAGCCAAATATGTAAAAAAAATCCACATATTTAATGATTTTATCCTAACAGTTTAGCAACCACTAACCATTAACATTTCTACAAGAAGATCTTGACTTTCAAACCCAGAAAGATATACAAATCATAAACTGATTTTGGTCCAACAGAGTCTTTGAAGAAGGCCAGGAAGAACTTATGTTAGTTAAAAAATGATTTCTATGGCTATCTGAGGAGTTCTTTCTGGTACTGTATTATGACCACAATAAAATGAGCCTATAAAAGAGCAGGGGCAATAAAAAGAGTCCTGAGGATCACCCAATTTTTTATTGTTTTGGAGTACATGAAAGAAGTGCACTAAAAGAAATAAAGGACATACTGAAATTTTACTAAAGCGCTTTTCCTATGGTACATATTTCATTCCTGCCTTGTAAATGAAGATGTTATATGATTTTAGCATTTTTGTAACTAAACCACTGATATTAGAGACAAAGATCCATTTCACGCTCAAATTCACTTTCTATTAAGTAGTATTATTGTGAGGTTCCAGTATATTTGTAGCTTGGAGAAGAATAAACTATAAATCTTTATGAAGTTTATAAACATTCATTAAGTCAAACCAGTCAAATATTTGCTACTCATTTAGTTGCCCTTTTATTTAACAGGACAATTTCAAGTGTGGAAATGGGTTTCTTTTAAATAAAGTAATTTTCAAATACCACTTTAAACATTTAAGATCTGTATGCTTCCAAAATCCAATAATTATGCTTCCACTTTTTAAAAAAAGGTATAAGTTTAGATTTCTATCATTCTCTGAAGATTACAAAAAAACAAAAACAAGTACTTACAAAATTGTTACATTTTCAAAGCATATATCTGTGATTGTTTTATCCACAATCACCATGTCAGTGGCAAAAACTTCAGCTCCCATTTTGAATAAACAAAAAATGGCATAGCGCTGTGATCCTAGAGGAAGAAATCATTTAAACAAAGATTCATGTGATAAATCATGTCTACACCATGTGAAGCCTACTTGAACAAGAAATTAGCTTAAATATTTAATAAATTCTTAACTTTCATACATTGTATACTGAAACTCAATTTTTTATAGTGAGTGCTCAATCAATAGATAGTACTTTGGAAGAACAACAGAAAACAAGGGGGAAGGGAGACAGCAGTTAGTGTGAAATACAAAAATAAGAATAATTTACAACTATAAAGGGGCCATGAGGGGGGAGGAAGGGGTAAACGGAGGAGCTGATACCTAGGGCTCAGTAGAAAGTAAATGTCTAGGAAAGAATGAAGGCAGAAATGTACAAACTGTGACTGATGCAGTCAATGTATGGATTGTGACTAGAGTTGTAATAGTCCCCAGTAGAATGATCTATAAATTTTAAAAAGCCTGTTCTAAAGCCTTGGAGGAATTTATAATTAAACGTACTGTGTGCAACTCAAAAAAAAAAAGACAGTATTTCATTCAACTAGTACACAACAATTAAACTAGAGAGTACCAATAAATACCAGAGGATTTCAAAAGGTTCATGGAAAAATAAAATTCAAATAATAAAAATTAAATTTTATTTCTCAATGTAAGCTCCACCAAAATCAAGCTATAATGCCAGCCAGTTAGTCCATCCTTATAAAATTGAGGGTCCTGGAAATTAACCACATTAATGCAATTATTTTCTTACATTTACTTAAGAAAAACCAAACCTCATTGACATCAAGTCAATTCTGACTCACAGCAATTGAATCAGAGGAGGACGCAAAGGTCCTGATGGTTTCCCATCAAAACCCTCAAAAAATGTCCTTTGTGATCGGTGGAAGGAGCAGTTGGCCTTGGGGTTGTAGAGAAAGACACTGGTGAAACGTTCCTGAGTATTTTCTGCGAAACTTTCTCAAAAGCATCTCGGAAAAAGATGTTATTGTTCCTTGGTCTGGAGACAATGCACAGGCACGATGCCTCGAGCACTCATACACACTGCTTCAGTGACCTTGGCGCATGATCCTAGCTTCTGCTCCTGCTGCATCCCTCTGACCTCTGGGTAACCACCGCTTTACGCTTTGTCTTTGGAATTGTCATGGCAAAAAGCTGTATTTCATGACTTCTTACTACTCTTCAAAGAAATGCTTCAGGATCTCGAGCCCACGTGTTTAAAATTTCCACTCAAAGCTTTGCTCACGTCTGCAGCTGATCTGGGTGCAACCATTTTTGGCTTGCATTCAGTGGAAAGTTTGCTCAACTTTAATTTTCCAATAAGAATTGTGTAAACTGAACCAATTGAGATGTCCCTTTTCTTTTCTGCTGTCCATAATTATCAGACCTCTTCAATTAAGGCATGAGCCAAATGGTTTCATTGTCATCTGATGCTCATGGTCTGTCATTGAGGGGTTTGGGGGCTTCATCTTAAGAACTGTTTTATCCCTTCGTAAAATGAATGACCCATTTATCAACTGCTGTCTTCTTTGAGGCATCAGGCCCATAAACTTCTCATAGAGCATCAAAGGTTCCACTATTTTTCCACCCAAGGTTTGCCATAAATTTGATGTTCATTCGTGCTTCAGTTTTAGCAACATTCATACTGCTTCAATAGTTCTTTTCAAAACTGATGTCCTAGACTTCTTAGCGACTTAAAACTAGATCCTCTTCCACCTTGTTATAACAAATTAGTTTCTTCTTATAGAACATTTTCCAGGAGCACCTTGAAGATTCTTTGCATGTAGACCTCAGCACCAAAGTTGTAATTCTTTAAAAAATTAAACTTTAACTAATAGCAAATGTATTATTGTAGACACACCATTACCTTTGTTGTTTTGGTTTCTAAGTCTATTTAAGAAATTAGATTTTTATTACAAGCTATGAGAAGTCCCACTAACAACAGCAAAATAATTTCCAAATTATTTTAGAAGAGGAAACCACAAAAACCAATAAAAAGTAAGCATGGGAACATAGAAAACATAGCTGCTGGACCTTTTAATATGATGGTGTTTTTAAGAATAGGTAATTAAAGAGCTAAATCTGCATTATTAAGAAAATGAAGCTCCAGAAAAACTTATTCTCTATAGTAATCAGAAAGATTTATTTTATTCCCACATGCATTCCTTTTTAAAGCAAATTATATTGCCTAATTGAATAACAAACATACTAAATTGATTTTATATTCTTCATTTAAAACTAATTATGCTGAATGATTCCGTTTTTTAAAGTAAGAGGAACAAAGCTATCATACTACACAAAAAAGATAAAGGATTCCCCTATCTTTGCTGTCATGCCTTTAACAGCTAGAAATAATTTGAGGTTAATTTTCATGACCTAAACAACATATGGATTTGCAATGATTATGATAAAGTCAGAAAATGCTGGGGAATTTTTTTTTTTTAAACAGCTTTCCTTTGCTGGGGCTGAGCCCCGGTGGCGTAGTGGTTGTGCGCGGGACTGTGGCCCACTGGGACGGAGGTTCAATTCCGGCTCCACAGAGGCAAAGGATGGGCCTCCTACTCCCACCACCAGGGCAGTGATGCCCTAAAAAAAAAAAAAACAAAAAAAAAAACAGCTTTCCTTTGCACATCCTGTTCAATAAACAGAAGTTATAAAATAGGGGAGAAACTGATTTCCCATGTTCTGGTCAAATAAAAGAAATAACATACCTACTTTGACTCCTTAAACTTTCTATTGTTCTACCCTTGCCAGTTACCAAGGATGCTTATATAGTTTTGTTTTGTTTTTGTGGGCGTCACTGCCTCTGGTGGTCGTGGGTGCTACCCAGTGCTACTCCTGAGAGCTGCCACTGGATTTGAACTGCCAAGCCCGGGAGCCACAGTCCCACACTCAACCACTTACGCCACCGGGGCTCAGCCCAATATAGTTTTGTATCAACAATTAAAACAAACACAAGGTTGTTGCAGGGATTCTGACTTCCTGCAACCGTAAAGGGAAGGGTGGAGCTGCCCCAAATGTTTTCCAAGGTTGTCAATCCTTTTGCATCCTGATGGCCACATCTATTTCTCTGCAGAGCAGCTAGTGAGCCTGACACATAGTTCTTCAGGTTATCAGCTAGGAACTTAATCACTGAGCTACTAGGGCTCCAAAAGTATTCTAGATACATATTATTTTAATTAATATCATGCAACTATAACATATTTATATTAAACATCAGAAAATTCAGTTTTGCAAGCTTCTCCTAATTCATTCAAATGGTATCAATTACCATCCACCCCCAATAATCACAGATCCACTATTGCTAATGCACACATTTCAATTGCAAATTAAAATCATACATACGTTCTCTATTGTTGAAGTGATCAGTGTCTTTCCACATTAGTGGTATACGGATATCTATAGAAAAGGGAAAAAGAAGTAAGTGTAATTTTTTTCTAAATTCTTAAAAAAAAAACTAAGACAGGGACTAAGGATTCCATAATGAATTTGAGAATGAATTCTAATAATTCCACAATCACATTAATTTCAAAAGCACTAAGTGCTCCCCCCAAATTACCAACTATTGCATAATTAATAATTAAGCATAACTTATTCTATTTATATTTTATTATTAAATGATTGAAATATTTATTAATAATTAATTTATAGTATAAGCTTATACTGTAATTTTTTGTGATTTCCATTTTGAAAGTAGGAGAATTGGGAGCAAATCAATTTGCTGAATTTCTATTTGGTAAGGAGTAATAGCAATTGTAGTCAAATACATTTGAAAGCCAAGAGTAAAAGAAAATAAGAAGTGATGACAGCTTTTATCCAATATGTAAACTTCAAAGAAAATAAGATATTTGTCTAAGATCACTGGGTTTTGACAGAGACCTAATTTTTGACAAACAGATTTAAGAGTTCTCCAAGATTTGTCTACAAGAGAACTTGAGGATCTTTATACATGCATATGGTCACAGCAATATTCTCTTTAAGATATAAAACTAGAAAGAAGTATATATGACTTTTTTCAGATCAAGCAATGGACAGATTCTCTAAAAGTAATTTAAGTACATCTCTCTTAGCCACACATTCTTTAAACACTAAAGTAATTATGCTCATCGCCCTTTTCCCAGAAATCATCTAGTTTTGACATATTCTAAATTTGTACGTTCCAGTGTATCCACGATCCCCTTTGCTTTTGTTTTAAATTATGGTAAAATGGGGAAATGAAAATCTGCCCTTTTAACCAATTAGAAATGTACAATTGAGTGATATTATTACATTCGCCAAGTTATGCAACCACTACAACTACCTATTGGAACCAGTTTTCCACGAAGTGTAGTTTCCCTTCGGTAAATAACTGCTCCCAATCCCAAGTAATCACTACTAAACTGCAGAGTCTCCTCACATTTGCTTATTCTAGATATTTTATATAAATGGGATCAGACTTATAACTTGTCTTTTTTGGGGGCGGTGGGGGGGGGGGTGCATCACTGCTCTCTGGTGGTAGGAGTAGGAGGCCCAGCCCCACTGCTGGAATTGAACCTCCGTCCCAGTGGGCCGCAGTCCCGCATACAACCACTACGCCATGGGGGCTCAGCCCTAACTTGTCTTTTTGTACCACAGTTCACTCAGCAAATGTTTTCATGGATCATCTATGTTGCTGTCACATGTATTAGAACTTGATTTCTTTCCATATGGATGAATAATAGCTCATTATTCATATATGTCATGTTTTATTTATCCATTCATCTGCTAAAGAAAAGTTGGACTGTTTTACCTTTACTTTTAATACTAAACAGTAGTAACAATTTTCATATGTTATTATTTTTTATGGTCATGTGCTGAATTGTATCACTCCCACAAATAAATTTATGATTATAATCCCATTTGGGAATGGGTTGTTTTTGTCATGTTTAATAATTTAAAATGTATTTTTTTTGGCGGGGGGCATCACTGCCCTCAGGTGGTGGGAGTAGGAGGCCCAGCCTTTGCTCCTGTGAGCTGGAATCGAACCACTATCCCAGTGGGCCGCAGTCCCGCGCACAACCACTACGCCACCGGGGCTCAGCCCACAAGCTCTTTTTATAGTGAACATACTCTTGTAGAATTTCTGCTTGTTGGTTTCTTTTAATTTTACCTATAATTTAAAAATATTTAGAAAATGAAATAAACCAACCTCATTATTGTCCCTTTATTTTGTTGCAGAGCCCTTTTGGAGACATAGATAAGTGACTACATACCTACATCTTTTTGTTCTAAGCATTATTTATTGTCTGTAATTTAAAAAAAATTCTGTGTGGAATTTGGGGACACGAGAAGTGAGAATATAAATGTTCTTTAAAAATAATTGTTCTAGCACCAGTTATATATCCAATGGGTCTTCTCTTACTCTGACTTATGATGTCATCTTTATCACATGACATTCTTAGTGTCAGCTTCTTCACCAAATATTTTATGGGTCTCATTAAATCATTTATCATACTACGAAAGCCATAATTATCATACCTTTATAATATACTTTAATACCTATTAGAAAATATATTTCCTTCCAAAACCATCTAATACTCATTATATAAAATTTAGATTTTTGAGTCAAAATCTCGCCCGCCCAAATGTTTCAAAATGAAACAAAAAACCCCTAAATCCACTGCCCTTAAGTGGACTCTGACTCAATCGAGTTTTCTTAGAGAAATAGATTGCCAGTCTTTATTCTATGACACCGCTGGGTGAATGTAAACACCAACTTTTAGGTTAGTGGATAGATGCAAACCAACAACCAACACCTATCGTTTCACTAGCATTCTATTATACACATCGCTGTTTTGATAGTCATACGGTACCAAAGTAAAGCACCCGATTCAGGCTGCCGAGCTCACTCCGACTCACAGCGATGCTGAGCTAGGCCAGGGTAGAACTGCTCTGTGAGTTTCCGAGACTCCAATGCCTCAAACGAAAGCCCGTCTTTCTCTCTAGGAAGGGCTGGTCGTTTCAAACTGCTGACCTTGCAAAGCAACTAAGTACCATTAGAGTTACCCTGATATTTTTGTTATGGTGATTCTGGGGTATTTTCTGACATTATATTTTCTACAGTTATTGCTTTTTGAGAAGAGATACTATTTTGTTTTGTTTGTATGCTTTGAATTTAGTCACCTTTATTAATTTTTTTATTAACTTAAATAGTGATTCAGTAAATTCCTTCAACCTTCCAAGACTTCTCACATCAAATAGGCATTTGAACCCGATTTCTTTGAGTAGTTTCTTCTTTGATTCTTATCACCTTTGCTAAAATTTCTAGAAGTATGAAATTATGAAAAAAATCATTAATTTGTTCTTGATTTTAATGGAAATGCCTTTTAAAAATATGTAAGTGTGACTGGTCAATGCCCTATTAAATGAATCTATTTCTTCTTGCTTGCCCATCGTTGCAGACTCACTTCACAACTGCTCTCAATCAGCTCTTACGCAGTCATTAAAGGAACACAAACTCTAACTCCATTGCTGAGCACCGAGGGCTCATGTTGGTCAGTTGTGCCCTCTCCGGTGCCTAGGCATGTCAGAGTCCTAAGAAGACAAAAGGGTGTTTCTTCTCATTTCTCAGGTGGTCATATAGTGTTCAGATAGCAAAAGACGCTGAAATCCACCAACAACATGGTCCATTCAGCCTCAAATTGTAGAAACTCTTTGCAGAACCTTGTAAATGGTCACTGTGTCAGTCAGGGTAGACCAGAGGAACAAATTTCACAGACACGCATATGGTTTATATTCAAGAGGAATAGGACATTGAGAAAACATCCCAGCCCAGTCCAGTTCAAAGTCACAGGTCCGATATTAACCCATATGCCTGAAATCAGTCCATAAAGTCTCCTTCCAACTCACGAAGTCACAGGTCAGTGGGTGCAGAGTCCCAGCACTGACAGGGTCTCCCCATGGCTCCTCGCTTCCAGGGCTCAGGGTCCATCAACAGCATCCCGTGGTGGCAGAAGCAACTCATCGCTGGCAGAGACCTCCATGTGGCTGCCCCAGCCTCAGAGGTCCAGCTCCATCAGGGCAAAACCGTGTGGTCTCTCCAGCGGCTACTCCAGCCTCCTGGATGCCGCCATCCTGTGTTGTCTGTGATTAATCGTCTCTCTAAGACTAACTCCCAACAACTGGGGATGATAGCTTCTCATCTTCACGAGGGAAATATCGCGAGATTTCCCAGAAGTCTCAGGAGAAAGCCATGCCCACATAGAGACCTCACTGGCTACTCAATGGCTATCTCCAGATTAACAAGCTAGACTCGACTCCTACATTTCAATCATAAAATTAACATAAGCACATGACTGCCACAGACCACCCCTTGTTAATTTTATACTTTCACATAAGTCACCTTAGTTTTACTTTACAGGATTCTTGCCTTTGTCTCTTTTGAGATCTTCACTGATATTTAACTGGTTAACTGAGAGAGCCATAATACAATGAGAGTTTTGATGTTTCATGACATAAAAATCTATCATTTAAAAAAGTGAAAATTGAGATACATCATGAATTAATGAATAAGCTAAGACAAAAAAGTAATATAATTGTTGGTGTTCAATAGAATTAATCAGGATAAATGTTCTGATTATTATATCAGTTTTTTTGGGGGGGGCATCACTGCCCTCTGGTGGGAGTAGGTGGTCCAGTCTTGTTCCTGGAGAGCTGCTGCTGGATTTGAACCACCAGCCCAGTGGGCCACAGTCCCGCACACCACCCCTATGCCCCTTATTATTTCGTTTTTAAAAACAACTTGCAGAGGGGCTAAGCCCCGGTGGCACAGTGGTTGTGCGCAGGGCTGCGGCCCACTGGGATGGAGGTTCAATTCCAGCGTGGCTCCACAGGTGCAAAGGTTGGGCCTCCTATTCCCACCACCAAATGGCAGTGATGCCCCCCCAAAACAAAACAAAACAAAACAAAACAAACAAAAAACCTTGCAGAGAATGGTAAGGCTGGAAATGAAAATTCTAGGAATCATGTGGCTTCCAAAGTAATCTCAGAAAAATTAGGAGATTATGTAATCTCAAAAAAATTACGGTACTTTGTTATAAATATTCACCTTGACCCAAACAAGGCATCTTCCATCCAAATGTCAAAACAAAATGGAATTACATTGGTAAATATTTTATTTTCCATCTTAAGAAATTCAATGTACAGATACAATTAAGGTTAGACAAAAACTGAAAAGAAATTATTAACGTAATACATTTTTCTGAACTCCTTAGTTTCATTTGCAATTATCTTTTGGAAGGAAGGGATAAATGTAGCACTAAGTTCAATTTTTCCACTTGGAACACTTTTGATCAGGAAAATATTTTAAAATTTTATTTAAAATGGAGAAATGAACATTTTACTTTAGAAAATCTGACCCAAGCAGCCTTCTAAATATAGTTAATCCTAAGATTATGAAATGCTACTATCAATAAGCTTGTTATTACCATTGACATCTAAGTCTTTCATAACAATTAACCAATCTTATTTGTCTACTCTTTAAGTGTATTGGAAACAGTCTTTAAAGACTTACGTTTTACTTACTCATGTTAAAATGTACTGAACATAGTGAACACCTAATGTGTACTATATTAACCACTGCCATTGAGTCGATTCTGACTCACAGTGACCGAGGAGGTAGAAAACATGTTTTATTCCACTCCTATAACTGGAATGATGAAAGCATGCATATAAATAACTATAAAACAAGCAACAGATTTTTTATGTAGCTGTTTTCCCCAAAGAATTATTGACTTAGCTGAGGGCAATTCCTTTTATTTGGGCTAATTTTAACCTACAGAAAATTCAGCTCTATTCTTCCTGAATAAGAATTTTTGTTTCTTCGTAAAAATTTCTAAAAATAGTTCTTTGATGATAGGGCCTGAAATGCAACAGCAGGCTCCCTGCTACAAGAGAATGAGGCTTTGGGCCAATGAAACAATCTACTTAGTACTTAAGGACCCATGAAGGCAGATACTGATGTTTCCAAATATATACTGTTGAAATAATGCTTATAGAAGGTTCATTATCTCAGGATCACACACACGAGCGAGCCATGTGTTCACTTCAATCTGTGACCTATTCAAGCCACTTTGTCTTGAGCTTCCACAACACTTTGGAGACTGCACAGCATAAGTGCCATCTAGTGGTAACGAGTCTCCTGACTATTGGGAAGTAAGAAAGGAAAACTGCCTAGTAGTAACAACAGAAATGGATGAGCAAGTAGGTCTAGAATGAAATATTGTGATTTTAAGAGCTAATTGGATATCAGAATCATGGGTTGCGTTCACAAGACAAAGAAAAGTATCTGGCTAAACTAGGTGACTTCTGTCTAGAAAATAGCTGAGTCAGAATGGAAAACTCTGGGGGTGGGAAAGTTTGGTCCCTCATCCTGTGGTCAATTAATAGCAATCATCCACCCAGTAAATATTCACTGAGCAATTATTTTGTGCCAAGAACTATGATAGCTATAGTGATGTTCAAAACAGACATGATTCCAACCTTCATGAACTTCTAGGCTACAGAAAGCTTAAAAAGCACTTAACCTCTTAAGCTTTGGAGAGTCAAAATACTTGGCTATGCCACCCAGATCGGCTGATAATTACAAGTTATTTCACCTCTGTGTTTGGAGAAAATATGAACTATCCTACTTATCTCATAAGGCTGTATTCAGGATAGAACTATGTAACGCACGTAATGTAATGTGTATGCAAGTGTTCCTCAACTATAAAGAGCTATAGGGACATAGAGCATAATGACAAAACCAGTGTTTTAGGACAAAATGACAGATGGGTAAAATAAAGCTGAAGAGAAACAAGGAATAGAAAAATAATAATAAAAACTCGAGAAAGTCACTTTTTAGAATTGATGAAACAATATACAAACAATCCCTCTATCACTTACCTGAGATTGCAATCTTTGCTTTACATGCTATTCGTTCTTTATTTTCAATTTTCACATCACTGTCAAAAAGAAAGACGCTTATGAAAAAAGAACACCCAAACATTTTCAATAAACAAATGTTTCAACAGTTTCTCAGAAGTGAATATATTTTAAAACCACATACCTATAAATAATATTGACTCAAACATTAATAAATGGTTAGTTCATCCTAGTTGGTTTTAACAGAAACACACAGCCATGCTCATGTTTCATGTAAATTGGATATTCTCTGGTGACTGCATACTGGCTTACTTTACAATGAAAACCCTTTTCCAGGCGTATAATATCTTGGACCACCATTTATTGAATTATGGATCCAGTTTGTAGTGGACTGAAAAAATTGATAAACTTCTCAATCCTATAACTTACAGACCAAGAATAACTAATTTATCCTTACAGAGTTTAACATTGTTTTTTATCAGAAAATTGCTGTTATATATTTATATTTTTCACTATAAAAGTGCAAGCAATTCAACAATCTACTACTAGCTTAAAGGCTGATGTTTTGAACCAACCAGCTAGACCGGGTGATCTGCTTCTAAAACATCACAGCCCTGAAAATCCTCCAAGGAGTTCTGTTCTTCAACATGGGGTCATCAGACACTGGAAATGATTAAATGTCTCCTGACAATATATGCATATGCACTTAATATGGCATTTCTCCGAAGTTGCAAAGAACTACTGTGATAAATGAACTACCATGATAAATGAACTAACAGGTGAGAAATAAAGGGAGCTGCTCGGTAGAGAAAATACAAGTCACTGAACTCTATATGTATAATGGGCAAAATGGCCAATTTTGTTTTTATTTTTACCACAATTAGAAAAATCTTTTCTTCTTAAATGGTATTTCCTGCCATACAACCTCAATCCTATTCTTAAAACAACTCCCTAGTATCCTATACTTCCTCGTAATCTACACTTATTATAGATTAGTATTTTATTTCTATGGCAATATTTCTAAGAGTATTTTTATACTTTCCGCAGGGAGGTGGAAAGTAGAGTCTTTTTGGTTAGCAACTTAAATGCCAGCTAATTTAATTAGGTACTTCAAATATGTGATAAGATGGAAACTTCATTATAATACTCCTTGGTTCTAAAAGAGCTTTTGGAAAAAGACCAGGGGGACTATGAAGTGGAGAGTTCTCTCCCTAAATTCTAAGCTATCTTAAATTACATATGTATTTTTTATCAAGCTTCTAAAGACAGTTTACCCTGTCTGGATTAGTCATGAAGTATTATATGTGAAAGTGTATTTCAAATGAGTGAAAACATTTACTGAAGTCCTTAAGTTGATATTTATAGAACCATACATTCTCAAAAACCAAACTCACTGCCATCAAGTCCACTTTAACTCCCAGCGACCCCGTAGGGCTGGGAAGCACTGCCCCTGTGCAGTCTCGAAGACTGCGGCTCTTTACAAGATGGAAAGAGCCATTAGAGCCATCTTTCTCCTGTCCAGTGGCGGGAAGCGTTCAACTGCTGACTGTGCAGTTAACAGCCCAGTACATCAGAAGCCCGTCTCAGCACTTTATGATCACACCAGACATCTAAGTTGATACAGAATACACTCAATAGAAATACTGGTTCTTTCAAAATAATATTCCAATGAATGGTAAATTTAAAAAGGGTTCAATTCAGTATTTCCTATGTAACACATCAGCTTGCTTAATGCGTCACAGTGAAACATTCAACAGAATTACCTCTTTTATATTCTAGTGATGTAATATGCTAAATGACCCACTGAAAATAAAATATAAATCTTAACTTCATCTAATTGGTACAAGAAATACAATAAAAAAACATATATTCTAGACCAGTGTTTCTCAACCTTCCTAATGCCATGGCCCTTTAATAAAGCTCCTCGTTTTGTGGGGACCTCTCAGCCATACAATTATTTTCGTTGCTACTTCTTAACTGTAATTTTGTTACTTTATGAATCGGGGGACCTCTGTGAAAGGGTCACTCAACCCCCACAGGGGTCGTGACCCACCAGTTGAGAACCTGTTCTAGAACTTTGTAAGTACATTTGAAAACATGACTTCTACAGGAGTAACATGTAATATAAATTCTTATAGTGCTTATTTTTGTGAAAAATATAAAGAACCTCTAACAGAATGAAGTAGGAGCCCAGGCAATGATGTATGTCAGGGATGGGCTGCTTACTCTAAGGCCAGCAGTTCAAACCCACTAGCAGCTACCTGGGAGAAAGATGAGGCTGTCTGCTCCCATAAAGATGTACATAGGGTTGGTGTAAGTGAGACTGAACACGATGGAAGAGGGTTTTTCCAGAATTAATATGGTGCATAACTTGGATATTACAGAATAGATCTTAAGCTGTGGTAAAGTAAAGATCCACTAGGTATTATTATATTGAATTAAACTTGAAGCCTTGGTACATAAGTAAAATGATAAAATACTAGCTTCAACAAATGTAACTTACTAAATATTAACTTTCCCCCATTTCAGACTATTCAACCACACAGCAGAGCATAGTTTTCTTACATGCAATTAAAATTATGTGCAAAAGGTATCTTGTGGACCAGTCAAAATTTTCATTATATACAAACATTATCAAAATAAAATATGAATCCAATTAACTATATAATCATATAGAACAATGAAGGTTATCTTTTTAAAAATGAGTAAATGAACAGAAGTCTTTCAGCTTTCTGAAGTTTATTTTCAATTCAAATATCTTCCCAAACTATTACTTTGTTTTTTGTTTTTTTGTTTTGTCTTGTTTTGGGGGCATCACTGCCTCTGGTGGTCGTGGGCACTACCCAGTGCTGCTCCTGAGAGCCGCTGCTGGATTTGAACCGCCAAGGCCGCGGGCCGCAGTCCCGCACTCAACCACTTAAACGCCACTGGGGCTCAGCCCCCAAACTCTTATTTTTAGATTTAAAATGTGCTGTTTTTCTAATTAATCCAAACTGACAATAAAATTATTAAACATTATCTGTTTAATAAGTTTACTATTGTATTTAATAGTCTGCTAAAGTTAAAAAATGCTTGTTTAAAAATCTGCAATGTTAATACCAATTCTGAATACAACAATTAGACAGCCCGAGGAAAAGACAAATAACCACAAAATTACACCAAACACCCATATGCGTGCAGCAGCTAAGTCATGCAGTACTTCTCCTTAGGAACCCTCTTTACAGAGTTATCTGGGTAAGACAGATGCTAACTTTAAAAGGCAAGGATAAGCAACATCCATACAAAACACAAACTTAACTTTGCTTTATTATTCTGAAGATATTTGGGCCTGTAGGTAAATAAAATGACCAAAAGAGGGTGCCAACTACCCACTTTGTTATACAAGAACCATTTTTATATTGACTGAGTAAATATGGTATCCTTAGACTACTTTATGGTAATTTGAAAATAGCATTTCTTTTCCTGAATTAATAAGCAATAATTAGAAATAATGATTAAAATACTTTATAGTTTCTAAATGAAGTTCTAAAATAATTTAAAATAGAATACTACTATTTATAAGCAAGTTATAAAGTATTTCACTGCTTATGTAAATAAGTAAAAAATAAAACACTCAAAATGATGAACATGAAGTTTTAAACTATCCTATAACTTTGTGGCACAACATTATGAGCGTCATAAATACTTGAAATGAGAAAAATGAGCTTTCCACTTCAAAACTTGGCAGAAATTCTTTTGAACAAACACTAAACTTTCTAAAGTTTAAAGTCAGAAGTGCCACTAGATATTTAAAGTTTTATTGTAAAAAATATAAAGAGTAAATAATCTTCATTTTCAAAATGTTTTCTTTTAAGCTCTAGTACATAAGCAATATAAACTAAGGAACTGGAGTAAAAGAAACGATTTAGCATTGACATAAAATTTGAAGTGTTTTTGGTACTATTAAATCACAATTATGTTGAGTGATGTGCATAGTTAGGCTCTATAAATGATTTTGATTAGTGTTATTTTTACAAAGTCAAGTGAAGAGACAAGGGGAAGAAAATGTTATTGCTAAAATATTAACTCCATGAGCAGAGAGATTTTTGTTTAAACCGTTCAATGTTGTAATACTAGTATCTGATATAAAAGCTAGTATGAATAAATGTTTTCTCTGTATTGAGCTAAATAAAATGAGGATATGGTCATTTTGATGAAAAAGGCAAAGGTTTGGACTTTAAAATCTTGGATTTGCATCTTATATATCAATAACTAATTAGTAGCTAGTGAGTTGTAGTTAAACTTTCATCCTCTTTACTCTAACCTGTAAAATGGAAAATATCCACCTATCTTTCAAAACTATGGGGTTTTTTTTTGCTTTGTTTCATTTTAAAGTATTACAAGGTATTAAAAGTTACACAAAACCAAAGACAACTTTTGAATATTTATATTTTTGATCCAGTTAGCTTGGGTCCTTAAAATATTTGTTAAAGTGGTTAAGAGTATAAGTACCCAGTTCCTGTAAGATAAAGGTATACATCTAAACCAGAAACTCCTCACACATCCTTCAAAAGACTTCACATCAACAATGAAACCAAATAAAATTCATCGACTGTTAACTGTTAGGTTGGCAGTTCAAAGCCATCAGCTACTCCATGGGAGGAAAATTTACTCTACTGAAATCAGGATTGCTATGAGTTAGAATCTCCTCAGTGGAGATTCTAATGAGTCTAGCCTAGCCTACAGCATAACTAGAAAACAGACTATTGCAAACTTCAACATATGTGCTCATATGGAAATTGAAACCGAAACCACCAGAGCCAGCTCTTGGAGGTCTATCCAAGTAGAATCAGGTGGGCATTGCGAACACAAATAATCATCAACTTAGTGTCTTCTCTAGGAAAAGTGAATGGCTACAATAAGACAGGTTCCTGGGAAGTTAAAAAGGAACTCCCAAAGCACTCTGCATTAATTTCCTGCAGAAGAGAAAGACACACAGAGAAGACATTTTTGGAGGCTTGGAAATTAAAATGAAGGGTGAAAGTGCTCCAAGTGTAAAACAGTATGAAATAAAGGCAAAAAGGCAATGTCATTTACAAAGGAAGAAAATCCAGTATCTTATATTATATATGGCTAATTGCAGATAAAAGATTAAAACAAAGGTGGAGGAACACATGCAATTTATTATGCAGGTATTACCCACCCAATTCCCCCCAAAAAACAGAGTGGAAAAGAGGAGAAACTCATTAATTTCTACATAAAAACAGCCTGAAACAAAATGTTATCATTCAAAGCAGAAAAGAAACACAGTAGAGAAGAAGATTAGACAATCATAGTGGTTCCACACTGGGCTGCTAACTGCAAGGTAAGCAGTTCAAAGCCACCAGCTGCTTTGCAAGACAAAGATGGGACACTTTCTACTCCCATAAAGAGCTACAGTCTAGGAAATCCACAAAGGCAATTCTACCCTGTCCCACAGGGTGCTCAAAGTCAGCATCGGCTAAATGACAACGAGTGTGATTTGATTTTGTTTTGTTTTATTGATTAGACAGAATAAATAAGATCATCAGTATATAATTTTTTACATAAAACCCTACTTAGTAACTATGAAATCAATCGTAAATCAAAAAAAGGTAACAGAGAACACAATAAAAGGCATATTATAATTAAAAGTATAAACACACATATACACATACAGGAACGGGAGCAATGACTCCCTAAGAGTATGGGAAGTGGGGGTAAGGAAGGGGGCTGATAGCATTGATGACTATATAACCCCATTCAAGGGAAATGAATAACAGAAGTGCAGATCAATGGATATATTGGATGGTGTAAGATATGGCAATATATAGCAATAATAATGTATAATAATAAAGGTTCCTGGGGGGTATGGTAGGAGAGGGGATAAAGGGGAGCTGAGATCAAAGAGTTCAAGAAGAAAAAAAAAAGTTTTGAAACTGATGGTGTTAGCAATTGTACAATTATGCTTAAACTAATAGAATTATGAGCTGTTATAATATCTAAGAGCTCCCAATAAAATGAAAGAAAGTACACAGTTAATATGACATAAAATGTAATAAAGCTAAAAAACAAATTTATCACTCAAATCAGTAATGCTTAGTTTATCTGTTAGAAGAACATTCAGACTGACTCATAATGTAAAACCCAACTCTCGTATGGAATAAAAAAATAAACCTTCAACAAACTGATTAGAACAGTTCAGATAACCAAGAAATACAAGCAGAAACAATGAGAGAGCAGGGACTGTGATCTAGTTATTAGTCTTGGTGAATGGTGAAAGACAGAGCCAAAGCATTACATAAGACAAAAGAAATAACAAAACAAAAGGAAACTATCATGTGAAAGGTTACAATTAATAATGAATACATTACAAGTACTAGGACACTAAATACTATAGCAGCACATTCATTAAGCAAAGGAGATAGATGAATAAAGACAGAAAATGATGGTAACAAAACAATCATCTTTTAATCCGGCAGTTCTAAACCTGTGAGTCACAACTCCTTTGAGGGTCAAATGACCCTTTCATAGGGATCAAGTGATTCATAACAATAGCAAAATTAGTTAAGAAATAGCAACAATATAATTTTATGGTTGGGGGTCACATAACATTAAAGGGTAGAAGTATTAGGAAGGTTGAGAACCACTGTTTCAGTCCAAAATAGGTCAATGGATTAAAAAAAAAATAAGGCTATGGAAGACCTGTTTTGGTTGGTTGTTTATCCATTTTGAACTTAATGTAATATTTTCTTATTTATCCTAGACTGAGAACTTACTCTGTTTCATAGGGTAGCAGTTTCTGGGTCTTTTTGTTTCTGTACATATTTTGTATGTTTTTATGTATAGGGAAGTCAGGATGAGTGGAATTATGAAGACAATAGTTGGATTAATGATTTCTTGGCAGCAAGGTTTGGAAAATGGGAAGTCAACACTAATGGGTACAAGAAGGAAGAAAAGGCTTCAAAGTTGACTATAGTGATGATTGTACAATCGTTCTTGATATGAATGAACTCCAGTCAATACAATTATTTAACACTTAAAAAAACATAATAAGCAACAAAGATACTTGGGTGTACATACATACAATTAATATTAAATCATATATTAATTGTATGTTATCTTTTATATAATTTATATTACAATATAAATTTATACTATATTTACTTATACAATATATAGTTGATATTACATTATGTCATATCCCATTATACACTAATACTATGTTAATATAGCATATGATTAAAGATCATTTTACTGGGGGCGCTTACAATTGATGTATGGAGTTTTATAAGGGCTATATGAAGCATATTTATACATATGTTGCCATCATCATTTTCTAAACATTTACTTTTTATTTGAGCCATTGAGGAAGAAAAACACATTTTTAAGCATAGATGAAAAAGTCTTGAAAATGAACCTCATTAAATCACAGTTAAAATCTAACAATATTCTATATAGTGTGAAAAATTAATGTTTGACAAAGAAGTCAAAAAGAAAAAAAATCTTCTCTTGGTAAACACAGAAAATTTCCCATAGAAAACAATGTAAAATCTGGAATAATTTCCTTAAACAAAACTATCTGAAAGAACTTGGCAAATGAACAAAAAGTAGTCAGAACCTGGAAAGCAGTCAACACTGAAAGAAAGAAATGCCAGTGTGATATATTCACACAGTGATATTGTTATTCTTCAAGTAAGAGGAACATGCTACCACACAATGAATCACAAATGTATTATCTGAAGCATAACATTCTTACTGAAAACCATTGCTAATAAATGCAGAAGGAACAATAGAAAAATGCTATTTTGCAACTGTCATTATAAAAGATTTAGGCAAAGCCTATAAATGACAAAAATCAGTAAGCAAAATATTATACAGTAACAGAATATATGTCCAGTCCCAAGAGGTTGCTCATAAATCACAAAGGAAGAGCAGTTTTATCGAAAAGTTGACAACTGCAACCTAAGGGACTATCCCCTTAGCATTATTGATAAAATGGTAAAATTGAAGCACCATAGTGCTTCAAATTGGAAAATTTTTCAAATTCTGAAAAAATGATTAAACATAAGTCTGAGAAAGTCTCTAAACACAACTTCCAGTGAGAGGAAACACACTGTCATCAAGTCAATTCTAATTCCTAGTGACCCATGAAGGTCAGGGAGGGACTGCCCCTGCAGGTGTCTGAAACGGTAAATCTTTACAGGAGTAGGAAGCCTCATTTTGGTCCTTCAGAGCAGTTGGTGGGGAACTAAGTCACTACACATCACCGGTGTTCCACGGGAAAAACAGGAAGCATGCAAAATGGTTCAATGACGCCATAAGAAAGCAATTAGACAAAGGCAGAATGTGGGATTGTTCTTTATGGTCTGGATTCTACAAAGCATTAGTAGCATGAGGATTTCTGGGAAAAGCACAATGACTGAGAGAGACTAAAGACAAGGCTTTCTAATCCCATAAAGACTTACGGTCTCAGAAACCCACAGGGGCAGTTCTAGGCCTTCCGACAGGGTCACTGTAAGGGGAAAACATGTGCTAATTTCCTCCTGCAAAGATTTACAACGTTGGAAACCATGCTTTTCTTTTCCACTTCCTCTTCTGAGTCCAACCTGAACTTCTGGCAGCTCTCTCATCAATATACTGCTATAACCATTGTCAAATGATTTTCAACAAAATTTTACTTCTATCAGTTATCAATGATATTGTTCTATAATTGAACATTTTTCTTGAGTCATCTTTCTTTGGAAGGGTACAAATATGGCTCTCTTCCAGGCAGTTGTTCAAGCAATTATCTTCCAAATTCCCTGGCAGAGATGAGTGAATGCTTCCAGTGCTTTTCAGTGCTTGTTGAAACATCTCA
This sequence comes from Nesogale talazaci, assembly GCA_004026705.1. Lineage (NCBI taxonomy): Eukaryota > Metazoa > Chordata > Mammalia > Afrosoricida > Tenrecidae > Nesogale > Nesogale talazaci. The sequence goes on along the minus strand of PVJH01013023.1, from coordinate 38,345 downwards.
ATCGATATTCCCTCAATTCCAGCATCCTTGTTTTTGGCTAATGGTTTCAGTGCATTCTGAACTTTGTCCTTCAGCACCATTGGTATATCGCCTGAAATGGTGGAATGTCGACTAATTTGTTTTGGTGCAGTAGCTGCGTATTCTTTCCATCTTCTTTTGATGCTTTCTGTATCACTCAATATTTTGCCAATATTGCAACTGGAGGCATGAATATTTTCGTCAGGTCTTTTTCTGATCTAAGATATGATGAGTTTGTTCTCCCTTTTTGTTTTGCTCTCTAGGTCAGTGGTTCTCAATCTGGGGGTCGCATGACCCTTTCACAGGGGTCACACGACCCTTTCACAGGGGTCGCCCAATTCATAACAGTAGCAAAATTACAGTTAGGATGTAGCAGTGAAAATATCTGATGGCTGGGAGGTCACCACAACATGAGGAACTGTATTAAAGGGTGGGGCATTAGGAAGGTTGAGAACTTACTGCTCAAGGTCTCTTATACATTTCATTATCATATGTTATGCTGTTTTATTGAGCTGCCTTTTGAAATTTTCTGTTCAGCCATGCTGTTCTACCATTTCACATTTTCTTTGAAAAATCTACACTTAAAATAGCTTAGTGCAATAATTTTTCTAGAAGGCAGATTAGTGCTCTCATGAAATAGTTAATTCTTCAAGCAAGTCACTAATGTTGCTCTTGTTGGGTTCAGCTGAGTCAAGCTCCAACTCACAGGGACTCTTTAGACAGCAAAATGAAACCCGGCCCAGGTCTGCGTCAGGCTTCCACTGACTGCTATCTGAACTCATGGTCATAGCCGCCGCCGGGTGCACTATCTCTTTGAGGTTCTCTCTCCTTTTCACTGACCCTCTTCTCTCACACACTTGGCATCCTTTCCTAGCGACTGACCCCTCTTGAGAACATGTCCTACAAAGGGGAGGCAAATCCTCACATCTTTGCTTTACTGAGCAGGCAGGCTCTACTTCTTCCAAGACAGATTTACTTTCCTCTTCTAGAAGCCCATGGTATACTTAATATTCTTTGCCTTTACCTCAATAGGCCTTTGGTCTTCTATATACACTCTCCAGGTTTCCCAGGCATACGAGGTGACTGAAAATTCCACGGCCTTGCTGCACACATGTGCACAAAATGACATCTTTGCTTTTAAAACCTGAAAGAGATCTTTTGCAGCAGAGTTTTCAATACCCGTGTGCTACTTCTACGGTCACTGACTGTGGAGCCCCCAAAATTAAATTCTTGACAACTTCAATCTTTTTCACCTAGTTTTGGTTTATTGTGATGTTGCTTATTTGTCCAACTGTGAGGAGTTTCTTTTTCTTTACACTGAAGTACAAACCATATGGAAAGTTACAGCTTTTTTATCTTTATCAGTAAGAACTTCAAGTCCTGTTCACTTTTAGCAAGCAAGGTTGTGTCATCTGTACATCACATATCGTTAAATATGTGTTCTACTAATCTTGCTGCATCCTTCTTCACATAAAAGGGGGTTTTAAAAAGGCTGTCATGGAAAAATTCAATTCCATTTTATTTCCATTTTTCTACAAAGTTCTAAAGTCTCTGTGGTAGTCTAGCTTATTAGCTGCTTAGCAGAAGGACTGAGTTAGTATAGTGAAAGGATACAAACGTACTGTACAGCTCTTCTGATTGTTCAACCACACAATATCTCCTTGCTCTATTTCAATAACTATCCCTTGGTATATGCGTAGGTTCTGCATGAACACAATGACTTGCTCTGGAATTCCCATTCCTCTCAATATTATCCACAATTATTTGATTCATAGTCAAATGCCAAAGCATTGTCAATAAGACCCAAAGGAAACACCTTGCTGGTATTCTCTGTTTTCAGCTTAGATTTATCTGACATCAGCAATATCTCTCATTGCATATTTTCTTTGGAATTCAGCTTGAATGTGTAGCAGTTCCTTGCCAATGTACCACTGAAATCATTTGAAAATTATCTTCAGCAAAATCTCACTTGCATATATTAATTGCATTGCTAGATAATTTCTGTATTCCACTGGCTCCCCTTTGGAATGAATGTTTCTCTTCCTGTTGGTTGGCCAGATGGCAGTTTTATAAATTTCAAGAAGACAGATTAGTATTCTCAGGAAGTTGCTTCTTATTTAACTAGATCACAAATAGATTTTTATAAACCTAGCAGCAAAGTTAAAACAGTATTTTTTTTTCCGAAGAGATTATCACTATGTTAAAACACATTAAAGACCAGATATTTTAAAATCAAGAAGTTAAAAATCAAGCAACCAAATCAATGTGAAGGGGTGGGGAAGTAATGGAGATCCAAAACCCATCTGCAGGTTAACACAGTAAAGAACGGATAAATTCGGGATCTGTCCACAATGTGTTAAGAAGATTGCTTTATCTCTAAAGGCAAAATATTTGCCGAATACACATATTATTATGGGTTTAATTATGCTCCCCCCCATTCCTGGGAACCCCCAAATATGCCGATGATCTAATTTCTGCACTGGTGAATATGAATTGCTAAGAGAAATAAGACTTTGTACAGATGTTATGCGTTAAATAAATGAAGAATACTAGCATAGGGTGGGTTTTAACCTTAATCTCTTCTGGGTTGTGTCTTATATGAGACACAAAAGTAGTATCATACATAAAATCAGAGAGCTTGCAAGACCCGTCTACAAACCAAGGAATTCCAAGAGATGCCCATGTTATAGAAGCTAAAAGGATAGGCCCTTCAGTTGACAGAGAAAGGGTGTAGGTTTCTGATGCCACAACTTGCCAACACTGGGAGAATTAAATTTGTTCTTAGGTTGCATTAGGTTCCTGCAAGTTGATTCCGATTCATGTACATCATAACAAAAGCGCCCCTATCTTGCAACATGCTCACAATTGTTATATTTAACAAGTCCATTATTGTAGACATTGTGTCAAATCATCTCACTGAAGGTCTTCATCTTTTCCACTTCCCTCTACTTTATCAAGCATAAGGTTCTTTTCCAGGGACAGGTCTCTGCTGCTAACACGTCAGAAATATGTGACATAATGTCTCACCATCCTCCTCCAGAAGCATTCTGTGCTTCTTTCAAGAAGACTGGGTTGTTGTTCTTCTGACAGACCATGGCACTTTCAATATTGTTCACCAATGCCATATTTCAAATGCATCAATTATTCATCAGTCAACATTACTTATTGCCCAACTTTTATTTCATAAGAGACGATTGAAGGTACCAAGGCGTGGGTCAGGTGCACCTTAGTCCTCAAAGTGACATCCACTTTAACGAAGTCTTGGGAAAGCAGTTCTGTCTAATGTGATAGACAGTTTGATTTGACGGTTGTTTTCATAATTGTTGCTTGTGGATCCAAGTAAACTAGAATCTCCGACCACTTCGATCTTTTCTCCACTTATCATGATATTGTCTAGTGGCCTATTTTGGTCTTCTTCACCTTGAGCTGCAACCCATACTTCAGGTTGCTGTCCTTGCTTTTCATCAGCAAGAACGTCAAGTCATCTTCGCTTTCTGCAAGCAAGAGTGTGGTATCTGCGAAACACAAGTTCATAATAAGCCTGCCTCCAATCCTGATATCAAGAGCTCCTTCATATAGGCCAGTTTCTTGGACTACCAAGAAACTGAGCAGGTATGCTCAGCGTGCAGACTGAGAGAATAAGTATGTGAAAGGATATAACCCTTCCACATACCTTTCCTGGTTGCAAACCATGTAGTTCTTTAGAGATACTGACACGTTATTTTTTACTGCAGTCTTAGAAAACTTAGACACATATAGTCTCATAATTTGACAGATTCTGTTCTTTAAATTTGGATACCATCGTGCCCTACTTACAAAGTGTCTTGCAAGCTGTAGAGATCTGATAATATAATTGAATGGCATAACTTATATCACTTTCTTCAAGAAATTAAAAAAGGAGCATAAGGCTCATTAATCTTCAGATAATGCTTCTGTAATATAGAAGTCAAGTACTATATTTGACTTATATTTGATCAGTTTATATAGATATAAATGAAGGAAACTACAGAGTATTCAAGATTTAAAAATATAATCTAATAATTAAAGGAAACAAAGTTCTATATGAATGATACCCACATCCCAGACCTATTGCCAGTAGTCAGTTCCAGCTCAGAGTGAGCCTACAGGAAAGAACAGAACTGCTCCTGAGGTTTCCAACACGAGAAAGCTTGAGGACAGACAGGCATTCACATGAATGAGGAGAAAGACAACACATGACAAAGAGTGGAAAAGAGAGGTGAGAGAAGTCGTTCATATTGTGAACACGAAATGGTGATCTGAAATGTACCTCCCACTAATGCACAGTAAAAAAGTTTAAATATAAGAAAATGAAGAAGAAAGCGATCTGAGACAAAGGAGAAAAAATATATATTTTATGGGATCAGACAGCCTCATCTGTCTCCCTCAGACAGGCTGCTGGTTTCAAACTGTTGTGACCAGCAGCTCCATGGGTAACCCACTAGGGCTTTTTATATGACTCATGATTAAATAGAAGTGTGAGACTAAGAGAGGATGCATGGGAGTGGAAGGTGGGGAGCTGTGTATCAAAGATAAACAGTAAAGAAAAGGAAAATTTTCAGTTAAGAATCTCATTTACTTTCCCAATCTTTGCTGTACATATCTGGTTTATTTAGAAACATTTCTAACATTTTTAGAAAGCAGCAACCTAAGAAGTCATAGTGCAAAATTAAGAAAATGGCTATTTAGCAATAATTCATTATAAATACCTAAAGAGTATTAAATATGGAGGACAAGTGACTATTAGAAAAATGTTCCAGATTAACTTTTCGACCTGTCAATTGGAACACAGCTCTCCTGACAAAATACCCTGAGAAGAGTATACATACCCGTGAATGGGAGCACATCACCCAAAACGATGCCACAATCCTAGATTCCCCTTGCATTAAGCTGAAACACCGATGCTTGGGGGAAAGTACCCCATGTATCACAGTGAGACATGCCTTCCCCTGAGCTCTCAACAGTGACAGGCGTGACCCACTTTGAGAGGCATTGACTACAACTAATAAATGTCTATCTAAAAATTATTTTCCAGACTATGATACTAGAACACTTTAATTTTACAACACTCAGGACACATAATAATCAAGATTATTTGACATTTGTTGAATATTAAGTCTGCAAAAGGCATTTTATTGGCCTGCTATGTAAGTCATTTCAACTTCAAAATGTAAATGTGACCATTCCATTGTACTGGTGAAAGAACTGAGACACAGCGTTATTTTATTTCTATCCTAAGGCAATAGATATCGATCCCTTTTTACCTAGGTCTCTTATCACAACTCCATCAATTTTGTTTTTACCGAAATCTGTTTCTCTGACTCAAATGTTATGTCATGTTTCAGGAGTCTAATGGTGAACTGCAAGCACTCCATCAGCGTATCATCTAAAGAAACATTTCACTGGTGCCAGCGCAATCTCTCAATAATCAGGATTTTTTTTTCAATTTAAATTTCTGTATGCCCAATTAGGATCTTGGTCCTTTTGTCCTAAAATAATTTCCCCCTCAATCTTTGTTTCATAATGACTTCCATTTTACCACAGGCTACTGAACACAACAAAACAACCCAGGGCAAACATGACTCTGGGCTCCACCATCAGAGAATCGTCATTTTTAAAAAGCTTGGGTGATTTGACATTTGTATTTAAGGTTAAATGACATTATTTTTAAGTGTGTTTTTAACTGGACATATTCAGTCCATTAGAACCCACAGATAAATGAGGTTACTAACCATGTTCCAGTTTGATTTACAATCTGTTCTTCTAATTTAGGCAGCTTGGATGCGTACGCCTTTATTCGAGCATTGCATACCATGAGGTTCTTAACTGCATGCAACACCTGGTCTTTCTGAGTGCTCAAAGAAAGGAGTTTCCATATTCCTTCTCTCATTCGAACTTCAAAGTCAATTTTTTCTTGAATACTGCAGTCCTAAACAAAAAGGAAAAACAATTTAATCTTATAAAATTGCTAATATATATGAATTTATAGTACTCTCCCCCTAGTAGAGGGAACAATGTACTAGCTATGGTTATAAGCCTATAACCCCATTTGGCAAAAAACAAAGTTTTCATATAAAAGTTCTTTCTATAAAATCTCTTATTTCTAAAGTTACTAGGGTTCTTTATAATCTACTAGATAAACAGAACAGAAACAATGATGAGAAATGCTACCTATTGTTACCATATTGTTGATGTTATTCCAAAAATACAAACTCACCGCCATCAAATTGATTTCACCTCATTGAGACTCAGTAGGACAGGGGAGAACTGCCGCGGTGGGTTTCTGCAGCGGCGATGCCTCTCGAGAGTGGAAGCATCTCTTGTCTTCCTCCCATGGAATGGCTCCCAGTTTCCAACTGTGGACCTTGTGTTTAGCGGCCCCACGTGCAAACCCACTATGCAACCAGGGCTGTAATTGGGTGCAGTTAAATTTATTTTAAATCTATTTCCATTCATAATGATGACCTGAGACCATGTAGAACTGTCCCATAGGCATTTCGAGGCTGTCGTTTCTAAGGTATCTGAACCCCACATCTTTTTCCCATGGAGATGCTGGGTAGCTTCACACCAACCTTTCGATTAGCAGCTGAGCACTTACTTACTGCTCTTACCAGTGTTCTTTGCCTTATGCAGACTAGGCTGGAGCGCAGTGTTCAGTGCTAGGCTGGTGGCTCAACTCTACTAGTCGAGGAATATGTGATAGTCAGTGTCTACAAAGATTTCCAGGCTGAGAAACTTTATGGGGCAGTTCTACACTGTCTTACAGAACCTTCTAAGTTGAAACCATAGTGGATTCTTTTCTTTTCGACACTATGCTGAATTTAAAAACAAACTAAAACACCAAGCGCACAGTCGAAGAGTCAATTCTGAAACCTTTAGGACCTAACTAGGCAGAGCAGAACCCCCAGGGCTTCTAACACTGTAAATTTTTCGGAATCGGCCTGCAGCATGGTTCTCCCACGCGGCGGCCAATCAGTCTGTCAATCTGTGTGTACCAACCACCAAGCTCTGGTTGGGAGCTGGGTACTCTAAGCGCGCTACCACTGGGGTGCTCTTTGGGTTGAGTAATGCCGTGCCCACCCCCACTCCATCCATTTCTACTGGAAATGCGTGTGACTTTACTTGGAAAGAGGGTCTTTGCAAATGTTACTAAAAGGAGGTCATACTCTATCTAGCATGGGCCCTAAATCCAATGACTGGTATCTATGTGAGGTCATGCGCAAAACAAAAAGACACAGTTAGGCTGAAAAATGACCTAAGAGGATGGAAACAGAGGTGAAAGTGATGTACCTACAAGCCAAGCGCAGATGCGGACTGGACGTATGCACTTGCACACTGCACTTGAGAACTCAGTGAAAATGCACTGCTAGTGTATTAAGTGGTCCTGTTTATGGTGCTCTGTTATGGCATGTTGACTAATGCTAACAATGCCACATTCTATACAGTGAATTAAGAGACAAGAATGCAGTTGGTGACCCTGTGTTAACAAAGGCAAAAAGCTTTATGAAAGAACAGATCCTGAAACATGAGCCACAGTTGAGCAGCTGAGCAGTGACAGGCTATTTTTCATGGTAAAATCTCCGGAGCAGGGGAGTGAAAGTATTGAGCTAAGAACAAGTCAGAAATCCTAGCAATCTGGAACAGGGGTTTGGAATGTCATTCTAGAGATATTTAATTTTATGAATCACTATGGAGCTACAAAAACACTTTATTATTGTAAGTCTTTTATTCTATATTATTTTACAAACACTTGATTCAATATACAAGTTTTATATATAGCAAAGAAATTTTATAAACTGAACACTCTATCCTGATTTAACTCACAGTGGCATTTTTAAAAATTATAAGCCACAGGACACTGCTGGCAATACTATAAACATGTCGGGCTGCTTCTGCTCTATCAGTGTCTGACTGTAAAATGGCCATCCCGAGCCTTCGCTGGGGGCAGAGCAGATTACACACTGCAAGGCCCTGCTCTGAAACCACCCGCTGCTCCACGGGAGCAAGAAGAGCCTTTCCACTCCCACACAGAGCTACCGTCTCAGAAGCCCAGAGACAGCTCGTACTGTTGCACAGGCTCGCTTCTCTGGTAGTTACATCATCTGGTGTCAATTTGATGATAACAGTGTAGAGGTGTAGTCTAGCCAAGATATAGCTAATGAGGCTTCTGTGTGAACAGGGCCTTCTGAGGATTCTGGGAAATTCTGATTTTCCTCCTTGGAGGCGGGAGAGAGCGAGAGCGAGAGAGCGAGAGAGCGAGAGAGAAAGAGAGAGAGAACGAGAGAGAGAGAGAGTATGTGTGTGTGTTTGTATCTCTCTCTGCTCACTCCCTTAAAGACTCTATTGGCAAGATACTTGGCACTCTGTTGATAGACCCTGTGCCCTGGGAACTAGAGAAGCCACGTACAGACCGCTGCCAGTGCCAAGCTGCTTACAACAGCACTGGATTCAAAGACTTTCTATCCACTGGCCTGTGGCAGTCCTGCATTCAGCATCTCATGAGTCTGAAGAGGACTTTCTAGATTGGTATCCAACATATGAGCTAATATCAGACTTATGGGTTTTGACTAGACTGTGTCAGGATGCTTTATTAATGTACAATTTGACCCTTTACATAAAACTCTCTCTTATACAGAGGAGCTTTTATGGATTTGTTTCTCTAGTCTACCCAGAAAAACACAGCTCCCATGATGAAAAAAAATCACAGAACCATCATTAAAATGTAACTGGGTTATAACAAAGAGTTGCAGATATTAAAAAGAAAGAAGCTGAACATTAGAGGAGCTAGTAGTTCTCTGATGACCATCTAAAAAGAGAGAAACTGGCATAAATGATGTAACCTGACTGAATTTATCACATGCAAAAAAAAGATGTCTAATTATCTATTGTAAGTACATCATGTAATTACCACATCAAAACCATCTCATGTAGTACTGTAATGCAAAACTGATATAACTATATAAATGTAGTTGCTTGCTGGCTTTTCCCTGTTTTACACATCAGTGGATCTAAATAACCCCAGTTCATCTTATGCTTCATCAGCCCCAAAGTAAATTCCTCTTTAATGCAATTAGCAATTAATTATAAGAATGATCTATGTGACCCATATGTCTACGGAAATAAACTCTGGCAGGCTGGTTAGGATCGGAGAGAGCACACAGAGAACAACTTGAAGCTGGAATGAATAACTTTACCCCAACTCAAATGTAAACAAATACCATCTGGAGCTACTAAATTCAATTTTACTTTTTAAGCACTGCAGTGAAGCAGCCAGTGGAATTCACACAGTGGTTTTCAAAGCTGGCTGCATATTAAATCGCCTGGTCAGAGAACCTTATATAAAAGTACCTAAGCTTGTAACCTAGCCCAAACCAATTGAACTCTCTGGCATGCAGACTGAGCTGTCCGCTCGTCCATCTGTCCGTCTGTTCATCCGTTTGTCCGTCCATTCATCCATTAATCCATCCATCCATGAAAGTTCCTGGGATGATTCAATGTGCAGCCACAGTCAAAAACCACTACTGGACTATAGTAAATTCGTTGGTCATCTTTTTTAAAGTTGCAATAACCTTAAAGGACCAGCAGGGGGCCACAGCCACACTGAAGAATCAGTTTCAGGTGCTTGGGTTTCTTCTAATACTGTACAGGAACGTGTTCTTTCCATCACTTCTTGAAAACTCAGCCAAACCAAACTCATTGCCACTAAGTTGATTCTGACTCAGTGCCTCTGAAAGACAGGGTACACTGCCCCTCTGAGACTGTCACTCCTTCTGGGAGTAGAAAGCCTTGTCTTTCTCCTGTGGCAACTTGTACAAAACTACAGTCTGGAGTGAAAAAAGAAATGTAAAGTTAAGGTTTTAGAGAAACAAGCCTATTTGTAAGGCTAAGTTAATCATCATAAGTAAACAGGCATGCCTCTCAACTATTTGTGAAAGAATGCTATCATTTCGGGCTCTGTTGACACAGTGGGCAGAATGTTTGGCTACTAACCAAAGGGCCAATGGTTTGAACCCACTGGCCACTCTGCAGTAGAAAGATGTGGCAGTCTCTGTCCTGTGGGTATCATCCATGAGTCTGAATCAGCTAGCAACAGTACGTTTGGTCTGGTTCACAAACAATGGCTTGTCCTCTGTCTGGTATTGGAACTAGCACTGTGTCGGACGACATACAAACTCTTCTCTAGGGTGGCTCTGTAGGAGAAGCAGGGTGTTGTTGCCCACCGTGGCCCACACACCGCAGCCGCTCGGCGAGACAAGGTTGAGCCATATGCTCCTGTGAAGAGGCACAGCTTCTGAAACCAGAAGTGCAGTTCTGCAATGTTCGAGAGGGTCGCTCTGAGTGGGAATGGACTAGGGGACCGTCGGCTTAGTTTCCTGACAGGTAGTATTCAACTAAAGTGGCAGAAAGGGTCATTTCAGCAAAGACTAGAAGACTCAGAGCAGAAGATATGTACTACCTAGCTCTTCACAGAAAGACATTGCTGACCTCATAATCCGGGCAAATTCATATTCACATTAAATTGTGAACCCATCGCCTTACAGGGGCAGGTCTCAGAGCTAGGTGAATCAAGTGCACCTGGAAGGGCTGGACAAGCAGAATTAATGTAGTAGAGAACGAAACTTTTGAAGCTCCTCTATGTATATTAGAAATGCATGATACTTTTGAAGCTCCTCATATGCCTCTGAATGTATTCAGAATGAAAAATAAAAGGTTGTTTTTGTCAATTTTGTGTTCTCTGTGCAAATTCTTTTAGTACAAATTTATTCTGCAAGCAGAAAAGGGCCCTTATTCTGGGCAATTCAGACTAGTCCTACTCAAGAAAGGATTTAGGATTCAAAGAGCATTATGGTTAGCTAATTGGGAAGAAATGCTATCCAAAGCTATCCACAGTGAGAAGAGTGATGTAATGAATATTCATTGTGATGATACATACAGACCTCGTGGTCCATTAAAGCCAAAACCATCACTGCTGGTGCCTCAGCCATATTGACTCTGGAAGTCAAAAGTGATTAGGACCCAAGACAAAAGCAAGTGTATTCAAAGTGTTAACCAGGGGGCTTGGTGACACTTTCCAGTAAGCACTGGACTACTGCTAACCCACACGGTTGACCGTTCAGACTGCAGGAGAAAGGTGAAGCTGCATGCTCCTGTAAAGGTTTAGGACCTCCTCAGAAACACTACCGCACAGGTGACAGGCAGAAGCAATTGATGGCAGTGGGTTTGGTTGGTAAGTTAGTTTGTATGATTTTTTTTCTTTCTTCCTGAAAAGCAGGCAGTAGGCCAAATGTCACAGGACTCAAGGTTTAGACCCTTTGAGGTGTGTTTGAATACGAGTCTCTAGGAAGAGCCATTTACATGGAGAAGAGGGAAAAAGACGAGCATCTTGCTATGCTTTTTCCTTTTGATTTTCTGATTAAGGACTTGCTGGCAATCAAGTTGAGCAAAGTCCTATGCCATTGTCCTGATTTTATAGGAATGAAAGTCAGGCTTATAAACATAAATAGACAGGGCATCATTACTGAGCCCAAGGATCAGAAGCAAGTATTATGAACAATTCTGTGCCCATAAATCTCTCAAGTTAGATGAAGCGAACAAATTCTTTGAAAGACATAATTTACCAAAATTTACACAAGGAAAAGAGTTCAGCTGATCAGGCCTATATTAAAGAAAGTGAATCAACACTTAATTACCTTCCAAAATAGAAAGTAGGAGGTCGAGATGGTCTCACTTGTGAACCCTGCTACAGGTTTAAAGGAGAAATAATAATTTTATAAGACCTTATTCAAAAAAAGAGAAGACATATTTTCTAATTTATTTTCAGAAGATCTTACCCTAATATTAAGATAAAGATATTATAAGAAAGGAAAAGTATAAAGGATTCAATGAACAAAATCTTCAACAAAATATTAACAAATCAAATCCAACCCATGTGTGGAAAGAATTTATGCCATAGCTGTAAAAAAAAGTGCAGGTGGTGTAGTGGCTACGCCCTGGGCTGTTAATGGCAAAATTAGTAGTGTGAGACTACTGGATAAAAGTAGGGCTTTATACTCTTTTAAACACTGACAGTCTGAAACACTCACAGGGAACACTTCTACCTATCCTCCCTGGTGACTATGGGTTAGCATAGACTTGATGGCAGTGAGTTCTTGTTTTTGTTTTAAAACCCCACAAGAGTGCCAGGGACCTTATTTACATTATCAGCAAGCTAGCCAATCCCTTTGATGAACCCCCTCAACGTACATGGTCCCATCCCAGCACTGCATAAAAGCAACAAAAACTATAGGTCCCACAATGACCCATCCATTGGCCTCAAGCTGATTCTAACTCATGGCAACCCTCCAGGCCAGAGTAAAACTGGCACTTAGGGTTCCTGGGGTTAAATATTCACGGCAAAGACAGTCTCCTCTTTCTCCCACAGAGTGGGTACTAGGTTTGAACTGCCAACATTGTGGCTAGCAGCCAACGCTTACCCCACAGCATCACTTAGTTCTCTAAGACTATTGCTAGAAGAGCTATATTAAGCAAATCTGCATGATAGTCAAGTGGGATTTCTTTCAAATCTCCAAAAGTCAATGCAACATTTGAAAATAAATTAATGTAAAAAAAGAAAATAAATTAATATTATCACCATCACATATCAATAGGCTAAAGAAGAAAAATCATGATACTATGTCAATAAGTGCAGAAGCATTTGACCAAATTCACTATCCAATCAAGATTTTAAAAAAATCATCAAACTATGAATAGAGAAAAATCTTCAATTTGATAAAGAACATGTACTAAATATCAGTTAATATCACACTTAAAATAGTAGCAATCTAGCTATTTCCCCCAAGAATAGGAGTGAGACAAGGAGACTGTCCTTACTGTGCCTATTCAGCACCTGACTGGAGATCCCAGCTAATTGAATTCAACAAGGACATTGATGGTAGTCAAACTGGAAATAAAAGGGGGTGGGGAGAAACCAAAAAACTGTCTTTATTTGCAAATGATATCACTGGCTATGTAGAAAATATGCCCAAATTTCTGGAATTAATAAGTAATCATAGCAAAATTTGGGGATATAAGGTTAATATACAAAAGATAATTACTTCCTAAATACCAGTAACAAACAGTTTGAATTTTTAAAAAATGTAACATCATTGATATTAGAACCAAAACATGCTTAGATATAAGTCTAACAAAAAAAAAGTCAAGATCAGTTATGAGGAAAACTACAAATAGCTGATGAAAGAAATAAATGATGAATTACTCAAGGTTCATGGATAACATGCTATTTTTTCTGAGCTGATTCAATATAACCCCAATCAAAATGACACTCTCAATCATAATTCCAAGCAAATTGTTTTACGGATATCAACAAATTGCCACTAAAGTTTATGCAGAAAGGTAAATGACCCCAAATAGTCAACAGGATAGTAATAAACGCAAAGCTAGAAATCTGACTTAGCTCATTGAGCCGCTCACTAGATAGCTATGATGATCAAGACAGTACGGTGTTGGTCAAAGGACAAATAGATCAAGGGAAAGTCCAGAAAGAGACTCAAAGAACATAGTCAACAATGATAAAGAATCTGACAAAGGAGCATAGATAAATCAATGAAGTCAAGGTGTTTTTTTGCGATGAAAAAAACTAGAACTGAATATATACATACTTTTTTTTTAAAGCATTAGATAGACAGACCTTATAGTTTTTGCAAAAATGAACCCACAATGTGTCGTAGACTCAAATGTACAACACAAAAGGATAAAGCTTTTAGAAGAAAACATTTTTAAAATCTCGGAACTTTTACTATGACAATGTTTTTGGATACGACACCAAAAACTTGTTTTATGGGAGAAAAAAATGGTAACCTGAATTGTGACAGACACTGACCAGAAAATGAAAACAACAGAACTGAGAGAAAATATTTGCAAAACATTGACATGAGGGAAGATTTTAATTCAAAAGAGACCAGGAGTACTAAGAGTCAAAGATGGTGAGACTTGGTCTCACAAACGCTGTAGTACACGTAATCCGGAAAGACCAGTCCCTGGAGAAGGACGTCATGGGGGGCAGCGAACAAGAGGAAGCCCTTTGACAAGGTGGATGAACAGAGTGGCTGCAGCCAGGAGCTCAACAGATGCAGCATGAGGAGGACGCAGGCCTGGGCAGTGTTTCCTTCTGTTGAACACACGGCTGCGCAGGAGGCAATATAACAGCAACATAATGAGCCCACCAATGAGAAAAGCCATCGAATTACAAGTGGCCAAATGATGTGAACAGAAAATATAAAAGAAAATATCACAAAAGATAAAGATGAATGGCAAATCAGCATAAGAAAAGATGTCCAACATCAGATACCATTAATTCGACTAATGCCACTCCCACTGATTCACTTTTGACTTCCATAGGGTTTCCTAGACTCTGCAGGTCTTACAGGAGCGGAAAGCCTCGGCTGCTCTGGTGGAGTGAGCTGCTGACTTTGTGGTTAGCAGTCCAACTCTTACCAACAGCACCACTGGGAAAATGCAAATTAAAACAACCAGCTAACACTGGAGATGTGTGTGTGTGTGTGTGTGTGTGTGAATATCAACAACTTCACTGCGGCCCGAGATGAGTTAGTTGGCTGATAAGCAGGACAAGCAGCAGCGGCAAAAACACCTGGCAGACCAGATAAATGTTCTCCATGGGCCACTAGTTGGAAGCCCCATAATCTAAAGCAACAGGAACTTTCATTCACTGTGTGCGGATGCATTATGGTACAGCTACTTTAGAAGACAATTTGATAGTTCTTTACAAAGTTAAGCATTAAGTTTACCATAGATCCAAAATTATATTGCAAGACATTTAATCCAAATGAGCTGAAAAGTTATGTCTACATAAAATCCTACACAGAAATATTTATAGCAGCATTATTATAATTCCAAAGATCATAGCAAAAAGGTGTGCTCCAACTGATAAATGGATATACAAAGATGAAACATTCAATGATAAAATAAATGAGTTCAAGCCACAAAAAGACACAAGGAAACTTTCAATGCACCTTTCTAAGCGAAAGAAGGTACTTTAAAAAGGCTAACAATTATTTGATTACATTATAGAAAAGGGAAAACTATGGGGACTATCAAGAGAGGCAAGATTCATGAGGAAGAGGGATAAAAGGATGACACAGAGGGTAGTATGCGTCTCCCGAATTAAATGGCAATGGAGGATCTGTGTCGGTATGCATTTGTCATTGTCAAAAGGCGAAGAGTGAACCCCAATGCAAACAATAGTCTTTAATTAAATATATATACATATATTAATACTGGGCTATCAATTATAATGACTGTACTAGAATAATGCAAATATTAATCGTGAGGTGTGGTAAAGTGAAATTATGTGGTAGGGCTCTTCTATCTTGGGACCCACACCTAATGACTCGGTCAGAGTATGCAAATAGGGTATATGGGACTAATATGAGGGCTGGATTCCCCTGGCAGGAAGTGAGCCAGCTCTGAAGCCGGAACAGGAGAGTCTCACAACGATTAAAAAAGAAGAACCACCAGCACAGCACATCTGAGATCCCTGCACAGAGGAGCAGCAGTGCTGCCTGACCCATGGACAAGTAAGCTGACTGAAGTTAGGTTGCTGATAAAACAACTGCAGTAACTCAAGAGGGAGGAACTATCATTCACTTTGCCACCACCAGTGTGGCTTTTTTTTTTTTTGTCTTACAAAATATGTTTAATTGATAAGAGATTGGGGGAAATCATATCAGGTTGCATTTTTTTCACATAGGGAAAGGAAAATAAGAACACTCTACAGTGGAATCTATGTCTGGAAGTTCTGTCACAGAAGCAGTTATTCTTTTTTTTTTTTTTTTTGGTGGCATCACTGCTTTGGTGGGAGTTGGAAGCCCAGTCTTGCTCCTGGAGAGCTGCTGCTGGATTTGAACTGTCAACCCTGTGGGTCCCAGTCCTGCACACTACCACTACACCACCGGGGTTCAGCCTCAGTTATTCTTTTTGGGGGGCATTACTGCTCTTTGGTGGTGGGAGTAGGAGGAATTGGACCTCTATCCCAGTGGACTGCAGTCCTGCGCACAACCACTGTGTCACCGGGGCTCAGCCCCAGTTATTCTTTTTTTAAGGCTAACTCCCTCTGGTACTATGATATTTCCATCAGTTAAATTTTTTCTATTATTAATTTGGAGTTAATAGTATATACATATAGTCATATAATTACATAGTTCAATCACATCAAGCAGAATTGTACCATTGCTACCACAATCAGTTCCCAAACATTCTTTTTCTTTCTGTACTCCTTGACATGGTCTACCTTTTATCTCCTCCCCCCACCACTGTACCCCTCCACTTCCCCAAACCCTTATTCTACTTGCTGTCCCTATAGGTTCTTCAATCCTGAGTTTTATATACTGAGAAACAAAAAACACATAACACAACATCAAGAGTGTGACCTCCAATGACATGATGCCTCTGAGAGAAACCCTCATATGAACTAACAGACCAAAACAGAACAAAAATACAGAAAGTGTTGAAAACTAGATCAGGTCCAGTGTGCATCAGAGGGGGAGTCAACTGATAAAGTTGTTCAAGTCATATGCCTTTGATTGTCTATACTTATCTCTCCAATGCCCTCTGTTCAGTAACCACTTTCCTCCTCTGCTTATTAACAAGCTCCTATCTCCTTATAAGCCACCAAGTGAAACTCTCAATCTATTCTCTTCCTGCACTGGTTTCCCTGCATGTCTGAAATTCAAAAGAAAGGAAGATCCTTTATGAGATGGGCTGACACAGTGACATTCAATGGACTCAGGCACAGCAAGAGTTGTGTGGCTGGTGAAAGATTGGGCGGTGCTTGGTTCTGTTGCATGGAAGAGACTCGATGACACCTGAGTTTAAGGCTTTCCGAGAGTCTCAGCTTTTTCAACAGCTTTTCTGAAGTTTGAAGTTCCAAGAACTGAATGAAAATAGTCCTGCTGTTGCTTGAAATCCTGTCTTTTTCTGATAAGATCATAAACAGCCACATATTTCCTCATCACGTTCCAATCTACTTTCTTCTGCTGCCTTGAAGATCTTCAGAGCACTCTGGACGTAATTCTTGGTGCTTATTTTATCTGCTTTAATTTCGGTCTTCTAATTGAGGTCTTTGAGTGAAGAACTGAGGTTGAGTTCTTTGGGAACTGAAGCCACCGCAGGCATGATGAACAATCCTGACTTCCACTTCACAATGGGTGATGGTGTTTCTTGAAGAGCAATTCATTCCGAGGTGCCGGGTGCGCTTCACCTACGCTGGTCTCCCAGCCAAAGGTCCATGTCCCCAGACCCGAGGAAGAAATCAGCCGTCGCTATCCCGACAGAAGATAGCCCAGTTCATCCCCTTTCCCGATTTGCACTACCAGTGTGGCTTTTTTAACTTCCTTAACACACCCTGGAAATCTTGAGTGTTGTCTGCAAATTCTTTGTGGCTATTGCAATCAACAAATTCAGCAAAGAAGCAGAATGTCATGGAAAACTAAGCCAGATTGTCTGTGAGATCAAGATAAAGAAAATGATCACAGAAGAGGTTTTACAAATATGATCTCATTCAAACAAAACAACTAATTTTGAAGTGTTTACAACAGGAGCCCTGATGACACAGTGGTTAAGTGCTCAGCTGGTCAAATGGTCAGTGGTTTGCACACATCAGTCACTAGGTGGGAGTGATGTGGCCATCTAGTTCTATAACGATTTAGAATTTTTGAGACCCTATTGAGCAGGTCTACTTTGTCCAAACTCACTTGACGGCAGAGGAGTTTGGGGTTTGAGTTATGGTAGAAAAATATCTGGACATTGATAATAGTATTCATTGTGAAATGCAATCAGAGAGGGAATTCTTAGTTTCATATGCTTCTGAATACATTGACTTTCTACAGAGATAGTATCACTTCTGAATTTTCCTTGAGGTTTCCAATGCTTACACCTTTGTTCTAGAAAGGAGACTGCTGTGGTTTCTCAGCTGTGTGGGACAACAGATAATAGGAAGCGTTACCTTCCGAAGCCTGACATGAGTCCTAAGTCTGAGATATAGGTATTATATCTTTATACCCATGAACAGTCACCTCCATCTAACTTCAAAGCCAATAAGCTACTCTGTATGGAGTCACAGGGCAAGGTTTGAGTCTTTGTTGTGAGACAGCTTTGAGTCAATTTCAACTCCCAGTGACACCATGTGACACTGTAACCTAGGCTGTAACCTTTCCAGAAGCAGGGCATAAGGACAGCTTTCTCTTGTAGAACACCTGGGTAGGCTCTAGCCACCAACCCTTTGACTAGCACAAACTGACTGTGCAGCCAGGGTCCTGTACCCCTTTCTGAGCTCCCTCTCTATTTTCTTCCTCTGGGGTTTACTGAAGGAGTTCTGAGGGCACTGTGAGTTTGGCAATGAACCGCTGACCATAAAAAAAAGTCAGTGGTTCAAATGCAGCAGCTGCTCCATGGAAGGTGAGGGTATCTGCTCCCGCAAAACTTTAGTCTCAGAACTGCTATCTACAGTCACTGTGAGTGCAAAATCCACACAAAAGCAGTGGGCTTCTTGGTTTTATTATACTTGAAAGGTTCCTTGGTAGCCCATGGGCTAAGCATTGGCCTGCTAACCTCAAGGCTGGTTGGTCAAACCTAATAGTTGCCTCAGGGGAGAAAGGTGGGGCTCTCAGCTCTCATAAAGGATCACAGTCTAACAAATGCTTCAGACCAGTTCCCCTCTGTCCTGTCGAGTAGCTATGAGCCAGAATAAACTTGAAAGCAGTTGAGTTCTATTATACCTGAAATCTGCAATCAGCGTGCATGGAAGCAGCAGTCAAAAAATCAAATGACATATTGCACTGGGCAAATCTGCTGCAAAAGACCTCTTTAAGGAGTTAAATAGCAAAGACGTCACTTTGAGGATTAAGGTGCACCTGACCCAGACCCAAGCAAGGTTATTTTCAATGGCCTCACTTGCATATCAAAATTAGGTAATGAATATGAACGAGTGAAAAGAAACCAATGCATACGAGTTACGATGTCAGAGAGCGATATTCAAAGTCCCAAGACCTGCCAGACTAGATCTGTCTTAGAAAGAAGTCCAGGTGGAACACTCCTGAGAAAGGAGATGGCCAGACTTTGCGCGGGGAACTTTGGACATGATGTCAGGAGGGACCAGTCTCTAGTAGAGGGTAAGCAAAAAGGAGGAAGACCCTTACAGCGATGAATTGACACTGGCTACAACAATAGATGAAAAAACGATTGTGAGGGTGCCTCAGGACAGTGCAGTGTGTCCTTCTGCTGTACATGGGGTCGACGTCTCTTTATGGTGGTGGGCTAGGTTTGGGGAAAGCTTTCTGGGCAAACAAAGAGAACTTGACCTATTTTACAGACTACTTCTGGAAATATGAACGTACAAAACTTTTGTCTCTTTTGGTTTTTTTTACTGTGAGCTATTTAGAAGTTACTTCTCCCATGATGACACCAATACTGCATTTTTAGGCACCCTAATTTGTATGCACCTGAAATTAGAATCTAGAAGGCAGAGTCTAGAGGGGCATATGTGTTCCACATAATATGTCTCAACATTTCTATTTCATTACAAAATTTCAGAAAGTGGGAAATAAATGGGTCAAAAGGGAGTTGTCGCTTAAAGACCACACAGCCTTTGGTTCTAGCCTAATTGGATAGCAAGTTTACTAATATCAAAAGAACTACAAATGACAATTCAGTGTTAACCAAAGCTAAAATTCCCTTATTGATCTTAGTCGTCCTGCTGGACAGAAACCTATGATTATGTTTGGAATTTACTACACAATGCAAACATGTCAATTATTTAAATTTCATGTTGCCCAAGAAATCACTAAGTGCTGTACTCCCCTACATGTAAATTATCCCACCTTTTTATGTATTGAACATTTAAACATTACTTTGGTTCCATGCAGCTAAATTTCCTTCATGTCTTTACTTCCCTGTCTCTGTTGAATCATCCCTCGATATTACTACAACACAGAACTCAATAAACAACACTTGCACCATGATGTCAACACTCATCTCATCCACATAAAATCCTCAATATAGATCTCCCATTTATTAGCAATCTTGACAGGACTGCCAAAGGTCCTTAACCAGGTAGGTTATAAAGGGAGTTTATATCAAAATCTTTGAAATTTTTGAACTGTGGGGATCAATGGTTTAAATCACAGATTAAAGGCATGCCCCCCCCACCCCACCCCACCAATGATTTTTAATGTTATGCTGTTTTTCGCAACATTATTGAAGACTTCCTAGGTGACTGTTAGTGCTGGGGTTAACATTCTTGGCTGCTAATACAAAAAGTGGGAGGTCAGAATCTGCCAGCATACAAAGATGCATACAAAGATGTGGTGGTTCCCTTCTGCAAAGATTGTGGTCTTGGAAATCTCTAAGGACAGTTCTACTCTGTCGAATTGAATTGCTGTGATTTGCAAATGGGAGGAATGCAGTGGGTTTGGTTAAATAAAACACGCGGTGAAACGAAATGAAATTGCGGGATTTGTCAATATGGATGGAATATTTAACAACTTCAGAAACAAGGCCAAGAAGGTGGAGTTTAAAAAGGACATGAAGATTCAGTTCAATGGGTGAGTTTATTTGTTTTAAGACTAAAGTTAAGAAGAGTGGACAGGGCAACAAAGTAGTATTTTAGTAACCGATTCTGTCCAGAAATAATGTTGATCTCTGTTAAGTAAAAACTTCTTTTTGATTATTTAGGAAAGAATCCACCACACTTGCAACCTCGTTAAATTCAAGTTTGGGGGTTGTGTCTTTTCCTTAAATGGCATCACCCCACCCACGGCGGGGCAAACCCTTATCGTGCCAAGGAACGAGCTTTCCGAAGACGCCTCAGGTTAGCGAACCGTAGCCTGCGGGTGGGGGCTGGGGGCGGTTTCTGGGCTGTCTGGGGCTCCCATTCGTCGCGCCCGCACTGGCCAAAGGACCTGCGGATAAGCCTTCGGGAGCAGGTGCTCCCAGCAGCGCGACAAGGCTCGGCCGCCGTCCCGCTCACCCCGGCCTCAGTCGCCCCAAACAAGTCGTGTGGGTGGGGACAGAGACAAAGGGAGGACTTGACCAGGACCCCCTACTTACCGTCTGAACGGGCAGCCCGGCCAGACCGCGCTCGGGGACCCTCCAGGTCTGCCCCTCCATGACCGCGCGAACAGCCGGCGCTGCCGCCGCACCTCCGAAGGAAGATTTGAAAAGCCCGCCGCTGGCCGCAAGCCGCCGGGGACGCCAACCGCCCGCCTGTACCAAGTCCGGGCCGCGGGGGAGGGGGTCCGGGGCCGCACGCGCACGCGCAAGAGCCCGCCCCGCGCCGGCGCTCCAGCCTCCGGAACTTCTCAGCAGCCGGTCATCCTCCGTGCGGAGCGGGCCGGAAAGTGGGAGGCAGCGAGCCAATTTAAGGCGCTGCCAGGCATGTGGGCGGTCCTGGGACAGGGGTGGGCGGTCCTGGGACAGGGATGGGCGGGGCCGAAGGCCCTGCGTCTGCGTCGCGGAGGGGACCTGACCCAGCTTTAGCGAGGCTCGTTCCCACCGGAGTCTTGTTGAGCTGGTCGGCTGAAGGCTGCTGTCGCTGGGCACCTACAAACAACTCGAGGGCCTGAGGCGTCACCTGGAGGCCACGGTATCTTTCTCAGAGAACCCGATGAGCTGGTCGTCAAACTTCGTGTTTACTCTCCCCCTTGGTCACCCACAGAGATGGCAGCCTTGTTCATCAGGCACTGGAGACACTATATCGGGCATTTCGCAAGCTTTCTCTTGTACCCTGTGTTATCATCTCAGGCTCACCCCTACTCACCTCGTGCGAAGTGCTCATTTCTTTTTTTCAAACCTCCACGGTTATTACCTATACTCCCCCTAATTCTCCCACCAGCATACACCATTTCTTTCTGCTCCCAAAGAGCAGCCCAAAGATCTTTTTAATAAGGTATTTTTGAACTTCATCACAACGGGAGGAAGATGGAGTGTTCGAAAATCAAATTTGAAGGGGTGAACATTTCAGACTCTCCCATTTCATTGTCTCTGACTGGTCCTGGATTCCCTCTGAAAAGACAATAGGAATTTTCTCTGCTATTCAACCACTTCTCTGCCCCCCCCCCCCCCCCCCCCCCCCCCCCCCCCCCCCCCCCCCCCCCCGATTCCACACTCCACTTTTACCTCAGGTAAGCATGCCACACCACCTCCATCGCCACCACCCCCACACATTTCCTTCCCAAAGTAGAGTGACATTCCTTATTATTTGCCCTGATTGTCCCTGTATGGACCTGTTGTCTCATGTTTCACCCTTTTCCCGCTTGTCAGAGGAAGTTTATCAGTTACAATACTAAGTCATACAGTCCCCTTTATCTAAGCAATGTGTCTGAAAGATGTACTTCTGAAAATATGACTGAAATCTCAAGTGACTAATTTCATCTTTGAGAGCATTTGACCTAGGTGATACTAGAAGGTGCCCACTATGAATGACCCTCTTCTCACAAATATGTTTATGTAAAATGATAAACTATGTAGAGCTTAAAATCACAGAGTTCACTTTGTCTAACCCAAGCACAGATCTAAATTCCAGAGTCATTAATTGCACCCCCCCCCCCCGGTCTTGTACGCACCCGTCTCCTTAGGCTTAGCACTTTGTGGTGTAATTATCCCCTAGTTAGCATGAACTAAACTAGCTTAGTGTACTGACTCAGAAATGCACACATAAGCTCAGGGTTCATGATCAGACATGTAGTATTTATCATCTAACGCATGTGGCTCAAAAACTCCAATCAAAATATATGTTGTTGGTAGGGCCCTTGAAGCTTAGTCCCAACTTATAGTGACCCTATGCGCAATGGAATGAAACACTTCCTGATGGTACACTGTCCTCACAATCATTCTTGTGTATGAACTTATGGTGTAGCCACTGTGTCAATCAATCTCTTCCTCTTTATCACTGACCTCGCCTTTACCAAAAATGATAGCTTTCTTCAGGGTCTGACTCCTCCTGGTGATATGTCAAAGGAGAATTCTGGGGGTCCTTTAAACTTAGATTCACTCCATTCCGTGGAATACTTAATTTTACTTCCTGATACCCTAATTCAAAGACATCAATTTTCTTAGGTCTTCCTTATTCCTTATCCAACTTTCCCATGCATCATTGTAAACACTGTGACTTGGATCAGGTAAACTTCAGGCTTTAAAGTAACATATTGGCATTTCAGTACTTCAGAGAGATCATTTTGCAGCAGATTTTCTGTAGGCAACATGTCCTTTGATTTCCTGACTTTGTTTCTGTGCATATTGATTATGGATCCAAGTAAAATGAAATCTTTAACAACTTCAATCTTTTCCCCATTTACTATGATGCTGATTATTGGCCCAGGTGAGGCCTCTTAATGTTTGTATATTGGGATGTAATCCATATTGAAAGTTGTCGTCTTATTTCAGCATATTATCGGTCACTGATAAGTCTTCCTTCAGTCCTGATATTTTACCTTGATTATAGCCTGACTTCTCAGAGTACGTGCTCAGCATACAGATTGAAGAAGTATGGTGAAAGGATACCACCCGAATGTACACCACACCTTTCCTAATTTTAAACTCCTTAGTAACTCTTGGTTCTATTTGAACAACTGCCTCTTAGTCGACACCCATGAGCACAATCGAATGTCTGAAATTCCGGTTCTTCCCAATGGTATGCCTGCTTTGATCCACACAGCTGATTGTCTTTACATAGGCACGTGTTTCTGGTATTCTCTGCTTTCAGCCAAGATCCATCTGACACTAGCAATGATATCCCTCACTTAATATTCCATTTCAGAATCTGGCTTGAATTTCTGGCACTTACCTGTCAATGCATTATTGCAAAAGTTTTTAAATTATCTTCATCAAAATGTTGCTTTTGTGTGGTATTTTTCACATTCTGTTGGATTACCTTTCTTAGGAATGGGTACTTACATGGATTTCTCCCAGCTGACGGGTCAGATAGCCCTCTTCCAAATGTATTGGCATAAAGGAGAAAGCACCTTAAATGCTACATTCATTTTTAAGAGCTTTTCGAGTGTATTCTATCAACTCCTTCCAAACTTCTGGTAGTTTGGAAGAACTCATCATTTGAGGGAGAGCCAGTCAATTTGAAATTGGACACTGATGTAGAAATGTCTGATGAATGAATGAATGAATACTAGGTATATAATTGAAGATGCGTTTATTTATAATACTTAGAGAATAGGATCAAAGAAAGGTCATAGTTAGTAATTATTACCTCTAAAGTAGATAGTTGCTATTAGAGATCTCTCTCTTTAGGAAAGAAGATAGGATGTTCTAATATCTCTTTATTTTTCATCAAGGGGTGTTCCCAGGAAATGCTTATGATTCAACTACTATATAGTAATTAAAATGCCTCAAAAGGAGAACTGTTTTTCCTTATGATCCTTTCCCTAGATGCTTTTTGTAAATACTGCTAATTTCATCAGGCATTTTCTCTAGTATATGTCATGTGCGTATATTATCCACAGAAATTACCAAGCTATTCATGTGCAGTAGTTTGATTCATTTGAGAATTTACTTGTTCATTCATCCATTTATTTTATGCATTTTTCTAGAACTTCCAGAAAGTAGAAAGTACTACTGTTCACAATCTCAAATATTTTAGAGGTTACATTTGAACATTTCCTGATCCTCCCTCCATGCTCTCCCAAAGAAGGTGAATACCCATCCCTATAGCCAAGTGTAGGGGTTCCGCCATAGTCGAATGATGGCATTAGTATCCTACAAATATTATTAATCATTTAAAAGGTAAATATGTAATACTATGTATAAGTGTTATTTGTCTAGACAGCCTTCAAGTTAATTCAGACACATCGACCTTCTGTAAGGTTCTATAAATCCTTACAGAAATAGATAGGCTTCTCTTCCTCCTTCAGAGGACCTAGTGGGTTTGAGCCACTGACCTAATAGTTGGCAGTCTAATTTTCATTCGAAGAACCAGCCAGCAGGGCACCTGAAGAATTCATAGTAAAACAGGTAATATTTGACATTCATAGATTACACTTTAGGCTGCGATCAGAAAGGTCAGCAATTCAAAACCAGCATGCCCTTTGGGAGAAAGATGGAATTTTATACTTCCTTAATGGTTACAGTTTTGGAAACTCAATGGGCAGTTCTACCCTTCCCTATAATGTCACTGCAAGTAGGTACCAACTCAATGGCAGTGAGTGAAAAGAATACTCACAAGAAAAGGAAAAAATGAACTTTAAATCAACACCATTATATCTGTTGTTACTCAGATTTATAATTTTCAAGGTGAGATTTCAGACAATGAAATGTTTCCATATCCAAAAATCCTCTATTTTTTAATTCTAGATTCTATTCTAAATTTTTTAATTGAAAAACAAAAAGGTCTTAGTGCTTAATTTACTGACCTAATTATCTTGTAGGTACTGGGTTTAGAATAGACTTAACAGACGAGAACTGTATTTTATCTATCTATATGCTGTGTGTGTGTATGTGTGTGGAGAGAAAAATTAACAAGGCCAAGATGCTAAGCAGAAAGGCAGCATTGACTTAAATGAAAGGTCACACTGGAGACAGTGGAAGCATCATATAATCAAAAGGAGGATATGCCATACAGAGTCTGAGGACTACTCACCCTGTGGCCTTAGACAAGCTACTCAGTTTCCTTAGCTATAAAAGGAGAATAATAATACCTATCTTATCTATTTCATCTTTTTAAAACTGTTGTGAGACTGGAATGAGATAAGATTTGTGAGTGATTACAGCCTTAGGATAAAGGGAAAATAGATACAAATGTCTGCATAAGCAAAAGTGGTAAAGAAAGCTGATGGTGCCCAGTTGTTCAAAGACATAGTGTCTGCGGTCTTCAAGGCTTGAAAAGTCAGCAAGCGGCCATCTAGCTCAGAAGCCACAAAGCCCACATGGAAGAAGCCCACCAGCCTGTGTGATCACGAGCTGTGGAAGGATCAGATATCAGGCAACAAAGAACTAAAAATTTCACCACTATAAATGTGGAGGAGTACAGATTGGGGACTCAAAGCCCATCAAGGGGTGAAGCGACATCCCCTTACAGAGGGGTCACAGGGAAGAGAGGAGCCAGTCAGGATACAGTGTAGCAACGATGAAATATGCAACTTCCTTCCACCCACTATCATGATTCCAATTCTACCTTACAAATCTGGCTAGACCAGGGGGTGCACACTGGTACGGATAGGAACCAGAAACATGGAGAATTCAGGACAGATGATCCCTTTAGTACCAGTTTGAGAGTGGTGATACCAGGATGGTGGAGGGAAGGTGGAGTAGAGAGGGGGTACCAATTGCAGGGATCTACATGTGACCTCTTCCCTGGTATAAGGACAGCAGGCAAGTGGGTGTAGGAACATATTGGACAGTGTATGATATGGTAAAATAATCATAATTTGTACGTTATTAAAGGTTCATGGGGGAGTGGGGAAGGAGGGGAAATATGGGGAGCTGATGCCAACGACCTAGGTAGAGGGAGGGCGTTTTGAGAAGGATGAAGGCAACAAGTGTACAAATGTGGTCTGCATACAATAGAAGTATGTATTGATCATGGTGAGAGTTGTATGAGCCCCAATAAAATGATTTTAAAAAAAGAAAAGATTACCATCACGAAGGCTCTATGTACTCAGTTCTATTGAGTCGCTGTGAGTCAGAGGCAGCTGAATAAAATTGACTTTGGTTTGGGGTAACCTTAAGGGAAATAGACTGCCACATTATTCTCTCCAGAGTGATTCAAATAACACACCTTCCAAATAGAAGCCAAGTGCTTTAACTGTGGCACCACCACATCTTCCATACAAATGACAACCTTGGCAAACGTATTGGCAGTTCTACCCTGTCCAACAGATAGCACCACTATGAGTGAGAATTGAGCCGATGGTAATGGATTAATCTTTACCGGAGCAGATAAGTGCATCTTTTTTCTGAAGGCACCCTGGGGTAGGTTCAGTCCTAGCTGTGGCAGCCTAATGCTTTACCATTTCAACACCAGCACGCTTTACGCTGCAACTGAACAAGCAAACAAACTCAGTGCTACAGAGCCGATTCTGACTCACTCAGATTCTATATGGAATTGTCAAGGCTGTAAATCTATAAGGGAGCAGATAGCCTTTCTCCCGCAGAAGAGCTGCAGGGTTTGAATCATGTCACTGTTAGCTGTTTAATGCTTACCTGACAGCACTGTCAGCACTCTGTTTACACTGGGAAACGACAACCCGAATTCATGTCATTAAGTCTATTTTGACTCCTAGACATCCTATAGGCAGGGTCAACCTGCCCTAGTGGGCATCCCACAAGGTGTGCCTTTCTCCTGAAGAGTGGCTGATCATTTCCAACAGCTGGCCTTGTGGATAACAACCCAACTGGTCACCTCTATACTACCAGGACTCCGTTTTTACAGTGGGAAAAGGGGGTGAATTTAGACCTGCCTCATAGCACTGAAAATGTATCTATTCAGCAGCAATTTCTGGGCATGTATACTCCCAGGAGTACATCTTAGAAGATGTTTTGTATTTGGTACCACCATTCTGAATAATAAAATATTAAAAGAATCTAGATATATTAGTAAAAATGAATAAGCCATAGTTGAACTGCTAACCTTAAAGTTGGTAGTTCAAACCTACCCACTTACCCAGGGGAGAAAGATGAGGTTATCTTCTCCCATAAAGACATACAACCTCAGAAACCACATATAGTGTCATCATGCACTGGGATAACCCTGGTAGTGGGTTATACCTGACAAGGATCCCCATTAGAACAGTGGTTCAAACATTGACCGCCAACCAAGCCCAGCAGACATTATGGTTTGCATCTATAAAGATTTGCAGAAACCTTATGTTGCTGTTCTACCCAATCCCATAGAATTCCTGTGAGTCATACACACACACACACACACACACACACACACAACCCATTTTTTTCAAAGCTCTGTATTTAATTTTTTTTTTTAACAAAACAACCTTATCACCTTTAAAGTACTCTCCATTACATGGAACACTTTTGTGAAATCTGTGATTCCATTCTTGGAAACACTTTTCAAACTCATCTGTTTGGATGACTGACTGCACCTCCCTCATTTTTTTTTCACCTCCTCTACATTGTCAAATCACTATCTTTCCTTGTCCGTCTTCATTTGTGGAAACAAAAAGAAGTCACGTGCAGCTAGGTCACTTGAGGAAGGTGTGGGGGGCAACAGAGAACTGCTGTTGTTTGCCAAAAAGTGGTGTATTAAGAAGGCTGCGTGAGCAGATACATTGTTGTGATGGTAAAACAAGATCCCCCCTGCCACAAATCAAGCCTATTTTGTCACATACTGTTACACAATCTTTTCAGAAGCTCTAAGTAGCTGGATTAACAGTCTGACCAGGTGGAATGAACTCCAAATACACTATCTGCTCACATCAGAAACAAATGAGCATCATTTTGATCTTTTATTTCACTTGATCAGCTTTTTTGGGTGAGGTGACAGTGTCTTCCACTGTTTGATTGATGTTTGCTTCCGTGGGTCATAAGAATAGCATCATAGCTTGTCACCAGTAATGGCCTTGGAAAAACAAAATCTGGGTTGCGTCAGAGCTGTTCTTTCAAAGCACAGCATGTTTCAACTCAGGGCTCTTTTTCCTGGTCAGTTAGAACCCAGGGCACAAATTTCGTCACAATCTTTCTCATTTCCAAATCTTTCATCCAAATTCGCTGAACCAACCTCTGTGATAGTTCAGATAACCTCCCTATGTTTTCAATGGTACTTTGTAGGTCTTTGAGCACAAGTACACAAATTTTGTTGACATTTTCATCCATTCAGGAACTTGATGGATGTTCAGGACAAGATTTGTCATCAATTGGCCTTTCACCTTTTTTGAAATGAGAAAATTACTCATACGCTCCCCCACTCACCCACCATAACACTGTCCTTGTAAGCTGTGTTCAACATCACATCTTTCCCTAGAGAAACAACATTTCACAGCCACATACTGTTCTCTTAAATTGGCCATCACAAAAAATGAGGTTCAAGTGAAACTACTTTTATGAAAAAATTCATAACCACAGAATACCTTCCCTGGCTATGCCATTTGGTGCACTAAATCAGAGCAAGTTGCCCAATGCTCACCCAGAGGCAAAAATGCATATAAGTACATATAGTAAAGGTTTATCTTTAAAAGGAAAGGGAAGATAAAAATAGGTGTATGTCTCTACTATTAGTGGATAGTTGTAGACAAGTTCTCTCAGTAATAAACTTGTCTTATTCTTGTTCCAGGGTTTGTGGTATTTATTTAATCTAATGTCAATTTGAGACTATTAAGAGTGAAGGGGTGGAGTTTTGCCTGTCAGTCAGGTTGTAGCTTGATGATCTCTTTGGGGAGTGCTACAGAGATAAATAGTTTGCTGGAGGCAAGACACATAGACTCACAATGCATCAACATTCCTGTTGGAAAGTCAAATGGAGCTACACTGTTGGAGCTAGAGCCCTGGAACTGGAGGAGCCACATGGAGACCCACACCAGTTTTGAGATGCTTCCACCACCACTGGTCCACATGATTTCCTACCCTCAGGCCTGTGATCTTCCTGTATTCTGAGTCATTGCAAGTGATGTGTGAATCTGAAGAGTGATTTACAGATTGGTATTGGGCATATGGGCTAATATCGGACATATGGACTTGATAAGAACTGAGCTACGATGTTTTCTTAGTATACAATTACATTTTGATATGATTCTCGCTTACACACATATGATTTTCCCTGGATTTGTTTTAATAGCCAACCCAGATTAGCACAGTTTGGCTTAAAAAAAATTAAATCAAAACAGTGATTTAGGAGGGGATCTACTGGATCAGTTAAATCTAAGGGAGTGAGGAATGATGACTATTTTGGGAGATTCCTAAGGGATAATCTTTATAGATTTTCTTGCAGAACATAGGATGATCACAGGGGCTTATGAAGACTTCTTTAAAATTGAAATATATTTGTGTAAAAAAGGTTCAGAAAGTTATGCCAAGGAATCGTTTTCCATTCTGACTGTACTTATTCTCCTAGCGCTATCTTATGAGAATAGCATTGGGAAATCTTGCCTCATGTACCTGTGGTAGTTATGTAACTGTCAATTTAAGAATTAAATATGTAGGGGTGGAGTCTAGCCTGTCAATCAGATCATAGCCAATGAGACCTCTGTGTGGGCATGGTCTTCTTCTGAGAATACTGGGAAATCCATTACTTCCTCCTTGGAGGTGAGAGACACCTCTCTATCTCTGCTAACTTTCCTGGGAGACATTGCAGTTTACAAGACACACGGAACTACCCTACTGCTCTGGACAAGCCACATGGATGCAGCCAGATCTCTGAAGCTGGAGAAGACACAGACACCCCTGCCAGCACCTGTAAGCACCGAGATGCTTACAACGCCACTGGATCCAAAGACTGCCTACCCACTGGCTTGCGATTATCCTGCATTTGACTTCATTGTATGTGTTTCATGAGTCTGAAGAAGACTTTACAGATTAGTATGGGACATATGGGCTAATATCAAGACTTAAGGCCTTGGACTGCACTGGGTTAAGATATTTTCTTAATGTGTAATTACTCTTTATATAAAACTCTCTCTTATACACATATGAGTGTCTCCAATAATTTGTTTCTCTAGTCTACTCAGACTAACACAATACCCTATAATGCTGATCTTACTCCTTTTAAAAAAATTTTAACCATTTTATTGTGAGCTTGTACATAGCTTATAACAATCCATACATACATATACTGTGCCAAGCAACTTTGCTTGCCTGCTGCCATCATCATTCTCCAAATACTTGATTTTCCACTTGAGCCCTGGACATCAGTTTTTCCCCTCCCTTCCCACTCTCCCCTCCTCTACCAACTCTCAATACTTTTAAATTTATTATTATTTTGTCATAACTTACACTGCCTGACATCTCCCCTCACCCACTTCTCTGCTGTCCATCTTCCAGATAGGAGGTTATGTGTAGATCCTTGTAATTGGCTCCCCCTCTCTACCCCTCCTTCTCTTCACTCATCTGGTAGCTCTACTCCCACTACTGGTCCTGAGGAGTTCATCTGTCCTGGGTTCCCTGTATTTCCAGTTCCCCATCTGTACCTGTGTATCTCTTCCAATCCAGCTGGATTTGTAAGGTAGAATTGGGATCATGATAATTGGGGGAAGACACCTTTAAGAACCAGAGAAAAGTTGTGTGCTTCATTGCTACCTCACTGTACCATGACTGGCCCATCTCCTACAACTTTTCTGTAGAGGGGTGTCCAATTGCCCACAAATGTCCTTTTTATTTTTCAGGCTTCTTTTTGTTCCCCAAATTCAAAGAACATTTTAAAAGAATGTATATAGATAAAACCAGTGATATGTGTGTACATATATACATATAGAGCTGGTTTTGCTTTTCTAGAGAAACCAGCCTAATACACAGATTGCCAGCCATTATCAGAAGGCGTAGCACAGATAGTTTCTCAGAATCCTGAGAAGAAGTCAACAAAACAGACACTTTGATTTCAGATGTCTCGTCTCCTAAACTGTAAGACAATTTCTATTCTTACAAATCACACATTTTGTAGTATTTTGATATGGCAGCCCTAGGTAATGAATATATATTTAAGATCTTTACATGTACATTAATAATAATGTGTACTTTTTTCTTACAACATCAGGATTGATATTTCATTATGTCCACTAAAATTTTACTTGGTCAAAATTTGAAAAGCACATAATCAGTGTGAACTCTTAAGAGACATCTTGGAAGTGGGAGATAGAATTGTCAAGGAATGGGAGGCCTTGTCAGCAAGGTGGGGGAACAATTAAATACAATTTGGGTCATTACTGTTAATGTCCCCTGCTTATTACACCCAGGCCTGAGGAAATTTAAGTTATGTTTTAATCAGAGGACTCCTGTTGAACAAACAAATCAGCCAGAGGAATTCGTTGTATGGCTTGGCTCAGTAGTCATCAAATTGGGGCACACGTGGTCTGTTGTACATAGGGTCACTGTGAATTAGAAGCAACTCTCAGCACTGAGCAGCAATGTGTTGTTCAAAGCAGTGAACCCAGGCCACCGTGTGTATGTTATACAAGTGAAAAATCTATGTGGGATTGATGTTGACTTCCATCCCATTCTAGCCTAAAGTGATAATTATCCATGGACACATAAAATAATTTTGGGGAAAGAAGGTCGTTTATTTCATTATGATACTCATTTCCAGAAAAATTTGCTGTTGAATATTGACCTACTATAATTCATAATTGACTCAATTGATTTTCCTCAATGGTGTACTACTAATAGTAGATCAATCCAGAAGAGAAATTTTGACATTGAAACCATATGTTCACTTGAAATGCAAAATTGTATAAAATACCAATTTACAGACATACAACTATTTCAGAGAAATAGAATAAGCAAAAAATTCAATCATAAAATATTTTATATTAGCATAAAGTTTTGTGAGGCAAGTGGAATAAATAGATATTCAAATTATAGAGTGAGCAATGTAAAATTTCTGACTGCTGAAGATGAAGTGGTTCATATATTGTCAAAATGGATGATGGTGAGTATCAAATTGTGCATTTTTAGATTCTACTAGATATACTTAAAATATATATCTTTCATTTTAATTGTCATTATTTCCTCATACACTAGAAATCACATGCTTTATAACTTTGAATTTATGATAGATATGACAAATGCTATCTTAGACATGTGTAAAGATAAAACCTTTCAATTTTTCCCTGACAAATACTTGAGGAGTACAAATATTCTGAAAACTGTTGATTTAAATACCTACTAGTCTTGCACTACAAAATCAGGAATCATTCATACCTAATAGGAAGATAAACTTGTGGAGGAAACCAGACTCACTTTTTCAAAGTTGTCTCCTCTGATACTCCCTCCTCTCTCATCATCCCTCACAAATACATACTCTCATAAATGCAACTCTAGGTCCTAGCTCTTTCTCAACATACTTATTGAGGTGTGTTATTACCTTCAATTCTTCTCTTTCTGCTTTGGTTCTAGTGTTTTTGGTGCTTTTGGTGTCTTCTCAAGAGATATCCACCATCCTATTCTCTTTCTCAAGACAAACTGAGTCTTTGCTCTTTGTGTTACTCTGGGTAGACTAGAGAAAATAATTAATAAACATTCATATGTATGAGAAAAAGGTTTATATACAAGAGCAACTGAATATTGAGAAATCATTCCAGCCGAGTGCAGATCAAGCACATAAGTCTGATATGAGCCCATTTATCTGATTCCAATCTAAAAAGTCCAGTTCAGATTCATGAAGCACATGCAATAGCACCAAATTCAGAAAGTTCACAGGCCTGTGGGTGAGAAGTCCTGTGAATCCAGTGGCATTGTAAGACCTTAGCTCTGGCAGGGGTCTCCACATTGCTTCTCCATGTCTTAGTTTCTGGCTGCCATCAGCCTGTCTCCATGTGGCTTGGTCTCGTTGGGAGTGAGAGGAGAGAGAGAGAGAGAGAGAGAGAGAGAGAGAGAGAGAGAGACTGTCTCCTTTCTCCAAAGAGGAATTAACAGCAGTTCCCGGAATCTTCAGGAGGCCATGCCCAAAAAGAGGCCTCATTGGCTATATCCTGATTGACAGGCAAGACTCTACCCCTACACTTTTAATCTTCAAATTGATACTAGAGTATGTAATAACCACACTCTTTCATATAAAATTTTGAATCAGCTTCTGAAGCAACAACAACAAAAACCCAGCCTTGTGGAATTGCACTGCATTAGGAGACAGATCATTTAGGTAAGGTATTCTTGTATCAATGCCACAAATTTAGGTCCTAAATGTCTTTTGATGAAAGTTATGTTTTCCTCACATTAGCTCTTTGTTTATTTTGTTCTTGAGTCTCTCAGACCTCTTTTTCTATGGAAAATAATACTTTTAAACATATGAGGGGTTGCAAAATGGCATAGGAAAATCCCATCATCTTTTAGTTGCTTCTTTCCTTGGACTTCCTGAAATCTCCTTACATAAGAATCTCAAGTGGCAGTCTTTCTAAAAGGAAAACTCACCAAATGATCTTTGGGTTTTCTCTACAAATGAGGTGAATTGAAAAGTGGCTCCATGTCTCCATTAAGCCATACTCCCTCATGTTAAACTGGAATATGGCTAAGGTGAACAATGGGGAAGAAGAATTTTTCAACTGCTAGAGCAAGAACTATAGAAAAGAAGGGACATAATTGCCTTTCATGGCCTCCTCAAATAACTGTCCTTGTGCCTTTTATGATAAAGAATTCTTACACCTGTCTACTAGGAATTCATGATTTCGACAACTGAGAAAGAATGGCCTTCTCAAAGTGTGGCAGTTATATAATCTGTCAACCTGAGCAAAGGGGTGGAGTCAAGTCTGTCAATCAGGTCAAAAAGTAACACCCCACAGGAGGATTCTGGGAGCTTCTCTCTTCCTGGATGTGGGACATGCACTCTCTGCTTCCTCTTCCTGCTGGCAAACCAGGTGAAGCCATGCTGATGGCAGACAGAGAGTGGAGATGCTTAGATTGCCACTGGATCCACAAGACTTTCCACCCATAGGCCTATGCTCTTCCTGTATTTAGCATCTTTGAATGTGTTGTGTGAATCTGAAGGTGAATCTATAGACTGGTATCACACATATGGGATAATATCAGACTTATATACTTGATGTGGACTGAGCTGTGGTGTTTTCTTAATATATGATTACTCTTTAATATAAAGTTCTTATACATTTTTGTGTGTCTCTGGATTTGTTTCTCTAGCCAACCCAGACTAACACACAAAGTAAAGTCGACCATAAGGGCATGGATGAATTAAAACCCATGAAGTCTTAATTTTCTGTTGAGTACAACTCAAAATGAGGAGAAAAAACAGGTGGGAGCATGTATTAATAATTGGAACATGGACTGTATGAACTACATATCTAGGAAAGCGAAGTGGGAAAAAGTGAAATGGAAAACATAAAAAATCAATAGCTAAGGCATAAAAAATGAAACAGACCGGTATTGGGTCTTTTGAATCAGATAATCATATCATTTACTGTGCCAGAAATGACTACTTCAAGAGACATAGCATCAAATTCATTGTCAAAAAGAACATTTCAAGATCTGTCTTAAAATACAATGCTATCTGTGATAGAATAATATATATTTCCCTACAAGAAATCCAATAAAACAACTATTATTCAGATTTACCCACCAACTTCTGTAGCTAGTGATAAAGAAATTTAAAAATTCTACCACCTTCCTCTGTCTAAAATTGATCAAGCATGCAATCAAAATGTATTGATAATTATAGGCAATTGAAATTCAAAACTTGGAAACAAAGAAGGAACAGTAGTTGAAAAATGTACCCTTGGTGATAGAAATTAAAATGATGACCTCAATATAGATGCTAGAAAGTTATTCCCCTGTATCATATTGTCGGTGCAAAGATGTTTGACTGTAAGCCCTCTTGGTATAGTTGTTATGAGATGGGCTGGGATCTGAATTATAGTCAGTTTGAAATTACCAGCAGCTCAGAGAGAGAAAGACTGGGTTTATTACTCTGGTTAAAAGATACAGTCTCAGAATCCAACAGGGGTCTTGCTATGAGTCAGCATTAATGTGATGGCAGTGCATATGGTTTGGATTTGGGACATAGCCAACTATGGATAACAATGAGAATGGGAATTTCAGAACACTTCATTGTGCTCATGTGGACAATGAGATAGTCATGCAAACAGAACAAAATACTGCCTGGTCCTGTGCCAGTCTCACAATTACTATCACGTTTAAGTCCACCCTTGTAGCCACCATGTCGATCCATTTGTGAGGGTCCTGTCTCTTTTTTACTACCCCTCCACTTTACCAAGCATGGTGTCCTTTTCCAGGGACTAGTATCTCCTGGGGCAACTGTGGAGCAGATCATCAATTGTGTGTGTGTGTGTGTGTGCATGTGTGTGTCTATGAATTCAAGTTGAATTTGAAGAAAATGAAAGCAATCCCACGCGATTCATAGCACAACCTTGAGTTTATCGCGCCTGAATTTGGAAAACCAATGATGCATGGAATATTAATGACAGAAGACCTTAGGAGCTGTGGGATGTCATCAAGGTTGATTCTATTAGTGAGTACATATTTCTTATAGGAAGAAAGGTAAACTGAATATTTAATGACAAGAAGGACTGCTGAAGCCAAGGTTTCAAATAGAAATAGTGATTCTCAACCTTCCTAATGCTGCAGCTCTTTAATACGGTTCCTCATGTTGTGGTCCCCTTCCCCCCACCCCAAACATTATAAAAGTATTTTCATTGCTACTTTAAATTGGGCAACCTCTGTGAAAGGTCACTACTCAGGTTGAAAACCTCTGATTTAGAAATTGATGATGGCAACTTATGTACAAACATATTTGATACAATTGATGTATGGATTGTAATAAGATCTGCAAGAGCCCCCCAAATAATGACCTTTTTTTAAAGGACTGACTGTTATAGTCAGTGATATAAAATATTTCTGGTATAGTTTCTTTCTAATATGTTGGCATGTTTGAAGCTATCCATAATATTGTGACTTGCTTTGGCCAATAAACGATGAGTAGACATGACTGTGCAGAAACTTTCAAGAAAAGTGTGTGATTTACTCTTGTCTCCTGCCCAACTCCCCCTCCCCCCCCCACCACACACACACCGGCAACTTTGTAGATAGAAAATGACCTGATATGCTAGAGTGAACAGACTAACTGGAGCCCTAGGCGATCTCATATTAAGAACAAGAAATTCACCTTTGCTATTGGGAGTCTCTCAGACCCAGGGTTGGTTTGTTGTAGAAACATCACCTAACTTATCATGTTGATACAAATAGCAAACCAGGAGCTAGCACATATTCATCATGTGAATTACAAGTCACAGAGATGCTACAGGAGGTAGAACTGCTCTTTGCAGTTTCCAAGACCATAAATCTTCATGGAACAGCTTGCCACACTTTTCTCATGCAGACTGACTGGTGAGTTTCAACTATAACTGAGAGATAGGAGATCTAAAATTTACCATTTGTCTTTTTAACTAATATCCATATGGCAAGTTACTGAACCTAAGTTGTTTTGTCTGTAATACAGGACTCATGTGTTTTAATTTGCTTTTTTTCTACCCTTTTCATTTTTTTTGTGTTGGATATCTTGTGTATGTGGCAGTATTTGAAAAAATGTGAAGCATGTACAATAGTATCATTAAGAATCTTGAAGGGTTTATTTCAGTTTATAATGTAATTTGCAAGATAAAAATATTAGGGCAGTTATGTAAACTCAAGATTAAGTTAAATATCAGTGGAATGAAAGATCTCATAAGTTCAGCATGAAGTAGGGCTAAGTCTATCTAAGATATCTAAATGAGTCTGTACACCTTTTTTAAAATCATCATCACATTCCTTTTAAAAGTATTTAGTGTTTGAAATTCTAAGGTAAGAATTGTGACCAATCAGCAGAAAACCAATAGTATTTTTAGAAGAAAACTGTATTTTAGCCTTAAAAAATAGTCTATCTTTATGTGATATCAATGTGAGCATTAATTTGACTTGCTTCACTCAACCCCCAGAGTCAAGCTTATGAAACTACCTTTTTTAAAGCTCTATCGCCGTCATCTCAAAATTTTGGCATTGAGGGGCTGAACTTTGTCTCCCACTGGAATCACTGCATTCAAAAAGAGCAAATCATAGAGACGTGTAAATGT
The DNA here is from genome assembly GCA_004026705.1 of Nesogale talazaci. Taxonomy (NCBI): domain Eukaryota; kingdom Metazoa; phylum Chordata; class Mammalia; order Afrosoricida; family Tenrecidae; genus Nesogale; species Nesogale talazaci. Next base: position 561 of record PVJH01013023.1, on the reverse strand, counting down.
ACCACCCCAAATTTTCTGAATGCTGAAAGGCAAGTGAACACACTGGAACCACTTTCCAGAGAACATGAAACTGTGAGCAGTTCCCTGTTGTGGGGGAAATGTACAAATCACACAAAAACTGTCAGTGAGAAAGGGTGAATAGTATGGGACTTTTGCTTTAGGCTTGGCATCTCTGTGGTGGCCAGTTAGGCAATGAAGCCCACTGCTATCAGTCAGAAGAGAACTCCTCATCGAGGTTTCCGAGCCTGTAAATCTTCATGGGAGCGGGAAGCCTCTTTCTCCTGCGGAGCAGTTGGTGCCCTTGAGGGCACATCGGGCCATCTACACTGCGAAAGCCATGGCATCTTTGTCCCCTTCTTTTTTTTTTTTTTTTTTTTTTTTAGATTTTTTAAATTTTATTGGGGGCTCTTACAGCTACTACAACATTCAGTACATCATTTGTATCAAGCACATTTGCACACATATTTCCACATACATTTCCCAATATTTTCCACCTGAGCCCTTGATACAAGCCCCTTTTAAAAAAACCCTCCCCTTTCCCTCTCCCCCCTTTTTAAAAAA